>DWLR01000466.1:0-25456 GCA_018246295.1 Papilio alexanor hazarajatica
TTTCTTCTAAATTTTACTCCTTGAAGTTCAGTTGCGCAATGATCGAGTGATTGATTCACGCTCTATTTATATACTGTCGTGAAATGCTCTAGAAGCTTCTCCATTGTTCTAACAATCGATCGAAAAAAGTGACGGGTTTATTAGTTGCCAACCTAATAAAAATGTATTTTACTTTTTAGATTTCTAATCTATAGATAAATTCAACAGCAAATTGAAACTTCCTACAACGCTAAAATTTTTTGTTGAGACGTTAAAGATTTTCATGAAGAACGAAGAAAATCATGCCACTAAATTCCCCCTTCTTTATTAAATTAGGGAAATGAATACGAGATGAATGCAGCTGTGATTCATTGGAAGTACGTTACGTCCATCTTGTATCAAATTGCGTAAGAGGTAAACATGTAATAACAAATTTATATAATAATAAATTATATTTTGCCGCAAATTCTTAGTATAAAATCCAAGCTCCATTACTCATTGACCATATCGTTTATCGCAACAAAGCTGACCATACCACTGTTTAAATTTAAAATAAAAGATGGCTTCTGCTAAAAGCTATTTACAATTAATATATTTTGTAGCTATAATAGTCGGATTGAAGTGTCATGTGCTCAGAATAGATAATACTTCAGACGATGTAGATCTAGAAATTGTTATAAGAACCAAAACGAATTCCGTGAAAGACGATGGAAGAAAAACAGAAACAAAAGAACGAGAAACCAATGAAAAGGTACTAAATGAAAATCGTGGTACAGATATTGCAAGTTTTATCAATAATATCGTAAACGAGTTACCGGATAATTTGTTTGAAGAATCAGAAACTAACAAAGAAGACGTAAAACCTCATCACGGAGAACATAAAAGTAAAGAGTCAGAATTGCCTAGTTTGAAAGCTAGGAGTGGAATAGTATCCGGGATTTGCCCTTATGGGTATACGAGAGTCGATTTGTACTGTTGGCCAATTAATCAATAAATTTACACAGAAACTAAAACTGAGAGAAAGTTAAAAGACGTGACAGAGATTTTATGTTTAAATTACTTATCAAAATGTTAAAATCTTTGAGAACGTTGTTTAAATTATCAAATGATTTTATAGTATTTATGGTGTTTTATTTTGAATTTGTACCCAATAAATTAGGTAATTTTTAAGGTTGTTGCTTTCCAAAATTATTAATTTTTTGTGTGCCTTTCATTTCAATATATGATGCCAGGTTTACCACTTGTCATATTTGGGTAATACATGGGACAAACTGAAAACAGCGACTAATAGCTACTAGTGGGCGAACTTCTAATCTCTAATGGGTCGAGGGAAAAAGTACTTGGACATCACAGAAAACTGATGTGAATAGTATACATGTTTACTTCTTTCCCATGTATTTTTCATCAATTTTTTCGTATGAACTTCTTTTTTTCCAATTTCTTTGTTATGTAAAGGATTTAAAATGGGTATCGGTAACATTAGCTGAACCTCTTGAGCTCTTGCCTATTTGCATATAACACAAATTATCATCATCATCATCATCCTGTATCAGTCTCAGGACTTCCCCTGCCTTTGACTGTATGCTCAATTTAATCTAAGGGATAGAATCTGGAATTAACAAATTCGACAGAGAATTAAAGCAAAATGCAAGTTCCTAATGGCCGAAGGCTAAAGAGGGCACATCTGCCGAGCCAGAAACGTCAGAGGGGGTAGGAAAATCTTCGAATGGGGGTCACGGATGGCAACTAGAAGTATAGTCCGTCCTCCTTTCAGATGGAGCGATAGTAAAGATATGATTAATTAATTAAACAAAGTTTCAGGCATGTTTTATTTATAACGGTATAACATCGCATAAACATAATTTAAGTCGTTGTAATTAAAATGTCGACCTTGGAGCTAGCATCGGGATCTTAATTTCCGATGAGTAATGGCGGAGCTTGCGACGGAGGAAATAAGACCTCAGTTTGCCTTGTTCTTGTTCTACTTATCTCGCTTATTGATCTACATAAACGCAAATAATTATTACACTTAGGCTACCTAAAGTTTAATATAATAATTGATTTTTACATATGATTGCTGTTGTTTTTAACAGTATAAGTAAAGCTTTAACAACTTAAGGGAACTTATTATGACTGGACGTACGATTAAATTATGATTAAACGTTTGAAAATCATCTACCTACATATTACAAAATATTATTTTCACTTTAGATACTTTTATATGTCGAATTGTACGAAATTTTTATACTACATAAAATGTATATTTATTCTAAATATTAGTCGAATTTAAAATATGACCTTTTTATCTGAAAAAAGGTAGAAAACTAGAAGAATAGGATTCGAAATTCGATAATTAGTATATATTACAGAAATTTTAAGACATCTTTTAAAATGTGTTTGAAAGTTCCATACGTTATTCGCATATATTTACGCTGACTAGGATTTTAGCATTATTGGCTTTTTAGCTGACCTAAAAGAGAGAGCTATTTCCCGTTAATAAGGGAACACTAGAGAGCGCACTCGGTGTGACGACCAGATACCAATTACACTAATGAAGCAAGTTCTATACCGGAGTGCGGGCTATAGATAGTTTGTTTTTCGATGCGTAATGTTACGGTACTTAGCATGTATTCCGAAATAGACAAATAGTGTGTTATACACCTGATAGACATTATTTTTTATTATTCTGTCAATACAAATAATTGTAACTTATTTTCGCAAGTCAAACACCAGTGGAAGCATCGTACATATGCTTTGGTATCTACAACACATTGGTAGTTTTAGCCTTTTAAGTGATGTTCTTTTAAACTGCTTGCCCTAACATGGGTTGGGGATATTGATGAGAGGTATGTTTTTGTGGGCGTTAATTACAATTTAATTGATTACGTTTGTTTATCTATTTATGTACATTTGTTTTACAGATGTTAGCCGATGTACAGTATAATAATTTCACTCATATTCGCAGCTATTTCATCCTGTTACATTTTTGGCTTGGTGTGCGCGAATTACATTGCATTAGAAATTCTACTACCGTCATTTTTCTCCAACAAGCCTAAGGAAGAATAACTTCAAAGATATATACCTAGAATACCCATTTAATACTTCGGATACAAGTACTTTTAATTACCTTTCTGTCATCAAAATAGACGTTCCTCTTTAGTTCTAAACCTTAACGACAAAATTCAAAACATTATAATTCCTTGTCATTCTTTTATCATTAATCTTATTTGATATCTTATTTTAATTTACTATCATCAAAGCATCACAGATAATAATATATAATATACTAATTATAATGAATAATATTTTAAGGCAACAAATCTTTTCAATATAACAATAGTGTAATAATATATGTGAAAAAGGACCTTCAATTATACAAAAACTTATACGAACGTATTAATTATAAGACGTTTTCAAGATTAATTGAACTTAAATTAAAACATTGTTACGAAATAAGGAAACTTCATCAAGTGTATGAAGTGTGTATATGTATTAATATGTACAATACTTATTGTTTCGAGATGTTTTGGAAAAAAAACAATTTGCATATGTAGTTGTTATAAGAGTTCACATCAAAGTTTTACTGGAAGGTTTTGTTTATTTCCATTTACGTTGTATCTGCTACTTTCATACATATTTAAATACGTAGGGTTAAATTTTATTTACGAACCAGAAATTATTTTAATTATTAACAACATTGGAAGTTTGTTTTAAATTGTTTTTGATTTTTTTTTGTAGAAATAAGCAAAGAGCAGCTAAGCCCGTTGTTCTGTTAACACTGTTTGAATTACTATGCTTTGCTAGTTTATTTGTAGAAGGGAGAAGAGGTTAAGGGAAAAGGAATGGAGGGCATTGTAAATAAATTACCTAATTTATGTATAATAAAAGGTCAGTAGCGGATGCAGAATTGTGATGTAGGACGACCGGGGGAGGGATTAGCCACATTTTAGCGGAGGGGGGGGGGGGATTTTTAATGATAGCAGATTTTAGCAAGACATCTTAAATAATTTTAATGCAGGCTTTATATTTAATTAGATAAATAATTTTGCAGTGCATTAAACGTCGCCATTAAAATTTTATTTCATTACACTGCATTCTAAGTATCAGGAAACCGGCAAAAATATTACTCATTACCACAAAATCGTTCGAATAAAACCGAAGTTACACCAACGCGTGCGCTTAGTCGACAGGTGCATCAGGCAAGTTAGCAATTGCTTTGTAAAAAATAAAAAATAATTTAAAAATGGAGTCAGTAGCGAAAACATATTTCAGTTTAGTATTGTTTTTAGTGTTGGTGGCGAATATTAAATGTTATGTTATTGAAATAAACGATGAAGATAAAACAAGTGACATCGAAATTAAGACTGTTATAAGAAATGTAAAGGAAGATGGTAAATTAAAATCAAATACTTATAATAATTCCGTGGAACCAGATGGAAAAGAAATAAAATGCACTGAACATCGAATACCAAATAAAAGTTCCTCAATAGATAAGCTGGATAAGAGAAATTTGGACAAGAATATAGAAAATTTCGTAGCTTACTTGGGTAATTCAACAAAATCAACGAATGAACTACCTGACGATTTCTTTGAAGGAGAAAATGAAGATGATACTTCAATAATCATACCTGAAGCACGAAGTGGAGGAGAAGTACCAAGTTTAAAAGGTCGCTCCGGCATCGTAGTTGGATCATGCCCTTTAGGTTTTATACGACGGGGACCATTTTGTATAAGAGCGAAACGAGATGTATGAAGCATTAAATTTGAATCGTGCAATGAGTATAACAAATATTAAAGCGGACTTTTATAGTACTGCTGTTGATGATTTTATTGCAAATTGTGTGTTATAAGCTGACTTGTATTAAATGTATTTCAATAAGAATTTCTTATTGTGTTAGGTGCGTTCTTTCTATACTAAGAGGGGCTGGAATCCGATATATCAAGCACGTACTCTTTGTGAGACATAAAACTTTGTCGCTACGTTTTTCTCGACATTTCAAAGACTACGCAAAAGATTTCTGTTATACAAGTGTAAATTAAAAATAGAAATACAAGTGTAAATAAAAAAATGCAACAGATTAATCTTTTTATTATTGTTTTATTTCGCAAGTTAATATTCAATTATAATATATATATGTAATATGTAAGTAGTAAAAAAACAAAAATACTCATGGCGGTACAATATGCTGAAGATTAGTTTACGCAGGTAGAATATTTTCTGGAATTTCTTTTCAAAAGGCTTTTAAAACGTCCAATAAATATAATGGAACGATGATAAAGGTTAATGGACTATCAAAAAATGAACGGAATGAATTGTATCTTAGATATTTTATAAAAAAAAATTACGTTTATGATTGCTTATTCATAACTCCAGGCATTTTGTATAATGATCACTTTGACCATAACATCTATACTGACAAAAAACAATTATATCAAAGTTTCAAGTCAATCGAGCGTATAGTTTTTGTGATGACATGATAAGCGAATGAATGAATAGTAAAATGCTTTTGTAACATACATTATGTTTACTGATTTTTCTTTGTTCTAGGATACTAGGTAGGTATTGACCATACTTTGCATTTCACACTTATGAGTACGAAATAAGATTAGAAAAAAGTTATTATGGTTGAGATATAGGTGTCAATTTAAGACAATGGGGCTTTCAAAAGACATTTAATTAAGTTTACTAGATATAAAATTGTTGTATAGATAGCTTTTATATGTTCTTGTTCTTTCTACAAGTAACACATTTCTTACAAAAGAACCTTTTTTAATATCGGAAGGCAAGTATGACAATGAAGGACAAATTGAAAACGGATCCGTCGAAAATAATATATTGTATATTTCGTAGGAATTTTGTCCTATATTTAGGAACTGATTACGCAGTTACTGGTTACTACTGAATAAGTAGAATGCATTAATTTTTTATTCAATATAAAATATATCAAAATGGAAGTATTAAACTTAGTGAGACTGCTACACGGTTCGCTGGAACGAACCAAATCCAAACTAGTTTCATATCAAACCTAGCTTCGCTCCGGGTTCGGTTCGATTTGCTGTGTGCTATGGTTTTCCATGTCTTTTGTAAAGACGGTATGGTGAAGTGACCGTTTGTTTTAATATTATTTATTTTATAATTTGATATTATGTACTTCGCAATCTTGTACTGAGTTGAATTGCTCGTAATATGTATCAGGGGTCATAATTGAGTTTAATGACTCTAATTGACATTGACTCTTAACAATTAATTTGAACTAGATTTAATTCAAATATGGACTTAAGCTAACCTAATCCCCGAAGAGGGTTGGCGTCAGGCAGGCGGCCAACCGTAAAAACTATAGCCAAAACCAGTCACAGTTTAGACTACAGTGGAGTCCAAGAGATATGGAAGAGTAGTATCTACATACTGTGGTTAGTAGTAGTGTAGTAGCGACCCTACGTCAGAGCAAAGGGCAGGGAGATGATGGACTAAAGACAATAATGTGCAACAACGAGACGTCATGGGCGACGGTCACCAAAAACATTGTTGGGTATGCCGTATGCCAAAAAATAAAATTCAAAGTATACTTTGAATTTAAAATTTTATAATATAATAAAATATAGCCACCATCATAAGGATTAAAAATAATTTAGTTTTAAAATTGCAAATACCGCCATCTAGTTAAAAATTTAAAAACTTCATTGGTATAATACACCCTTGGTATAATATCACTTTCACATCAGATATCACTGTTTTTAATATTCATTAAAAAATAAGAAAACCACTTGAAAATATGTCTTTGTACAACATTTATTTCTAAATGATTGGTAATCTGACGAATATCTAATAACCGTAAATATCTGATAGAATAATACATGAGCCAAATTCTATTTCGAGAACGTCTAAAATAAGATATGTTGATATTTTTCTGTTGGCGTGTTTATGACGTCAAAAATTACATTTAAAATTTGCTATATATTTTGCAACTGAAAAAGCATCATATGCCACTTTTTAATTTTAACAATAAAATATTGTCTTGCTCATTTAGTCGTGTGTTAAAAGTTCGAAAGCTAAATGTCGGTGAATCAAACTAAGTTGTTTTTCCAACCGTAAAAATACTATGCAAACTTTCCTTCATTATTGATCCAAAAAGTGTATTTGATTTGTATGATATAATACCATAAATAAAAGGACAAAAATTAAATTCAACAATTTGTATATTTAGTATTTACAAAATAAATTAATAAATAAGTCTTTCTTCTCTATCGAAATCGAAAACTATCATTTACTTATCCGCTGGTAAACAAAGTGGTCCTCTTCTTATAAATCCAGACGGACAATAGCCAACTTGAATTCCGTTCCGAGCATTGAGTTTAGGGATGTACTCCGAAGAAGACTGAAGAGGTTCCTTGTCAATCAAATTGTTGGAAATTGATTCCTCCTTTGACTCATCTTCATATTCTTCATCTAAATTATCTGGTAACTCCTTCTTGGACATTTCAAAGTTATTGATGTTCGAAAGAAAATTTGTGATTTTTTCGTCACCCTGTTCTTTATTCGATTCGCTTTGAGATTTTTTATGCATCTCATTTATCAATTCTTCTACTATTTCTTTCAGCTTCGATTCGTCTCTATCTTGATCAATTTCTTCTAGAATTTCTTTAAATTTTCTATCCACTTTTTCTTCATCCTTTTTTACTTTTGGGTGATGTTCTTTCTTCGCACGCTTTAAAATGATTTTCACAACATCATTTGTTGTATCCGAATCATCTATAATTTTAATCACACGACATTCCAAACTGACTAGCAGCACAAAACAAAATGCGAATTTGAAAAGCGTTCTTGCGTTTGAAGCCATGTTAATTTATAGTCACGAAATACTTGTTTAAAAAAAAACAGTTTCGAATTTCGTGACAAGACTGCCCCGTTACTCGGACGTGTTTGAGGCAGCATGTAGTGTTACAATGTGTTATATACTTGCGTTTGTGCACCTCAGGCCACAATTTTTACTAACAGTTTCCTAATTACGTAAGCAGGGGATCGAAACAAGCTCAACCTGAATCATACTGTTTTGATGAATCTTTTACTATAATGCTGCTGCTATCTCTTGCTTAATATTACTTAAAAGGTAATAAAATATTTTACAATACTCAGTAAATAAATATGATTGTTAAGTTACAATCACGATAATAATTAAATATTAATTAATTAAGCAGATTAAGTAATAATACTTAAATATTAATTTTATGATTATTATACACTTGATAATAATAAAATAAAGACTTAATAAGTCACTTTAACGCAAAGTTGTGTGAATAGTCTAATTGTAAGTTAAAAATATAAGTAAAAATTGCATCAAACCAGTTGTTACGACATCTGTGGATATGGTATATATTATATCCAAAGAATTACATAAGTAAATGTATATTAATAAACAATTAGCCTGCCAGCAACACATTCACATACAATTTCTTAAAATGTCATCAAACCTCTTTTGTCACTTCGCAAAGGTCAACTTATATTACGATATAAAAGTAAGAAGTAAATTGAAAAGTGTTATAATAAACAAGTTATTATGTGCTTTAGTATTAAAATAGCTTTCGTTGACAAAACAAAGCCTGTGTCTCGCGTTGTCGGCGTGGTGCCGGGGGATTTCCAGTTTCTTATGCAGTAGATATCTGTCGCGGGCAATACCCTTAATAAATTTTAGGTTCGGTGTCATAATCATTAATGTCTTATCACAACTAATCTAAACAACAGGTTTAAAAACTCCATAGATATTAGAGAGCTTCTATTTTAATAAATAAATTAACACTTTCATCCACATTTTACATATTTATACATTTACACGTCTGTTATATCTATTTCATATACATATATTTATACTTTAAAAATACTCCTAGAATTTGTTAACCTCAAGTACCCTTAAGGTACACTTGTACCCTTTGTTGTACCTTACCGCTTAAGGTTAACAACAGGGCATTTTGCAAAGCAACGGACAGCCAATAAAAATGTAGCCAAAAAATTTAAAATGGAGGCCAAGGACAAGATGACGTAGATGACGATGACGATATGTAGGATGGTCACAAGATGGAACCAAAATCTGGTCAAGGTTGCGGGAGTGCACTGAGTGTGGATGAGTGTGAAAAGGAATCGATCTTTGTAGCGATTCTTTAGGAGGCCTATATTTTGGCTTTTGATGTATAATTGTAGATAATTATAATTCTTAGCTAAATGTTTTTGAGACTTAATCATAAAACAAAACTTTTGTTTTAAGCACACAAAATTGTTTGCTTCTTTTAGCAAGTGTGACGCATAATTTTATAAGTATCTACTAGCTGGACGGCATTTTTGCGATAGCATCCAAACTCGTTATTAAGTAATTCACTTGTTGCTTATATAAAAATTACTACGCTGACTTTTAAACGTAAAACCCCGACAAAATATTTCTGATTTGTAACAAAAATAATTATCTTAATTTGGATATGTTTTCGGAATTTGATAATATCAATAAGAAATACGTCTTACGTTTTGTTGCGATCTTAAAAACTAACATAGATGTTTAAACTATCTTTAGATGTGTCGACTTAATGCGATTTTGTGTGTTGGATAATTCGAAACTAGTATCAAATAATTAAAAACTACTCGACTTATTGACCGCGAAGTAATCCCCCTGATGGAGGACTTCCGACAGGTCCGAAACTAGTTGATACCTACACCGAACAACTTGAACGAGAGTTAACCCCTTTTTAAGGGAGAAAGTGGCAAATGAGAGTGCGGTTCACCTACCTTTAATGGACAGACTGGGGGGGTGATCAGAAAAAGTATGTTACCTTTTCCTATTCCATCCCCTGTCAAATGCTCTTCCCCTTATCCGTTCCTTTTTGATTATTTATTAAACAATATCACACATTTTTTTATTAATTTACTTTATTAACTAGCATTTTAATAACGGTATTAAAATCTCTGAAACATGCTCTTTCTTAAATCAATGGCCACCATCAAGGGCTTTGGTAGCTAATGAAAAATTTAGATGATTATGTAAACATCCCTAAAATATGTATAGAAATTTTATTATAAACTAGAATTACAACAAGGGAAGAATTTTTTAAAAAGTAAGCTTCAAAACTATATAAGTAATTTTAGTAATAATTTTATCACAATTTTTTTATCTAGAAGTAGTCTCGTTATTTTTTTAGTATTGTGCAATATTCAGTCAATGAAATACATTTTAGGGAAATGGTTTGATCTGGACATATTTTAATAGTATTTATGATTGTATATAAATTTGTTTCAAATGGAAGTAAAGGTACTCGTAAATTTATTGAAATTATTTTCTGTAGTTAAAAATTACTTTAAAATTTGTCTTTTCATATGTCAATTTTATCTTACTACGATTTGTTTATTTCTAATTAAGATCTCAATGCGAATTTTATGTATATGCGATATGTAAAAGGAGCTGTAAAGAATGAAATGACAAACAATTTCATAGTAGTTTAGTACAAAAAAAAATAGTGAAATAAATAAGACTTTATCGTATCACAATTTATTTTAATTTATTTTATGTAATCGAAACCTTAACTGACAGATTTCATACAAATCGGCCCATGCCGAACAAGGCCCGTGGGACATAATCCGACTAAAATTCCAGTTCTGGACATAATTTTGGGAATAAAATCCAGTTCGTCGTTTTCTTGTAAGCCCGTATCATTAGAGGCTAGTTCAATATTTGATTCAATTACGAATTCCTCAAGGAAATTGTCCGGTAATTCGTTTGTGGATAACGTGAAATTTTCGGCTTCAAATAGAAATTTTGCGCTTTCCTCGCTTTGTTTATCTACAAGAGATTCTTTTGGTAACGATGTTCTGTGCGTATCTTTCAAAGATTCAAGATTTGTTTTCAATTTCGATGTATGATTGTCAATATCGGTTATCAATTTTGTATTTTCATCCTTATTTTCTTCTATTTGTATGAGCTTCGCTAAGATATCGGATGTGAAATCTTCTACTTCTATTCTATTAATCACACAACACTCCACACTGACTAGCAATACCAAACACAATGTAACGTCGAAATAAATATCTCCTTCCAACACCATTATTAATTTAAAAAAAAATCACGAGTTATTGTTAAAAAAAAATTTTTCTTCATGTCAGTGGCACAGACGCGCGGAGTTATTTTAAGTGAAGTCTAGACTTTATTGCATGTTTTATACGCATATTGTTATCAGTTGGTAAAGTTTTAATTATGCTAGTGGATTCCCTAATGACTGTAAGCTATCAGGATCGATGTCAAGCATCACTACTGACGTCTTTTGATAATCTTTTTTTATGTTGAAGAATGAAAACGAGAAAACCGCGCACCAAATATTAATGAATCAATAGACAACACTGATTCATCAAAGACCAATAAAACGAAAGTGTTACGGAACCATTGCAAGAACATTTGTAGGAAAGAGTAAGGAAATAGATAAGGAAAAGGAAATGCGGAAGGAATCGGAACTAAGCGCATTCTAAGTGAAATATCTATTGAAACTTAGAAAAAATAGTTTTTCTTGGCATTATGTAATAATTTTGTGACCCAACCCGGTAATCTAAACGAAGTAACGGACCGATACGAGAGTCCCTAGGGAGCTCTCGGTTAAGTTTAGACTTAGGTTTAATCTCTGTGCTTGCCACCTCAACCCATGAGTAACTGTAGACACCTGAAGGCAGACAATGACAACGAGTATCAGGCCAGGAATATTTTTACAACGTGTGCATATCCGCATCGTGGTGTTTTTACGATGGCTATCATTATTTCGTTGTCTTATATTTCTCCTTTTCATTTTGTTGTTAAAACAATTATTACGCATGATCTATATACGAAACTATATCGCTAATATAGAAAATATTTCTTTCGAAGTGAAAGTAACCAGTATTATTTTTATAGGGGTTCTTGTGGATAAGTGTCATAAAACCTTTTCTCCCGTTTCCTTTTCAGTTACAATATAAAGTCAGTTGGTTAACTTAGTCTAGATTACCCAAGTTATTACTTTATAAAGAAATAGCAACGCGCCCAGGCTTCGCTTGTCTAGATACAAAGACAAATAGAGAAAATAAAACATAGCTTTCTATTCGCTGATAGGGTTTAATCAAATGATAATAGAGCTGATAAACTGATAAAAGAATTTTCAAAAATCACTTCAGTAGTTTTTGTGTCAATCGAGAACAAACTCAAATCACCTTGATGGTTGGCATTTCACAATCAGGCTGTTCTCACGGAACTTCCTCCCTCGCACAGCCGCGTTGTGGAAGGATCTGTCGCCAGCGGTACTTTTGAACCAATACGACTTAAGGTCCTTGAAGAAGAGTGTACTTCTTTCTTAAAGTCCGGCAACGCCTGCAGTTACTCTGGTGTTGCGGATGTCCTTGGGCGTCGGTTCACTTAATGCTAAAGCGACCCGCTGCACGTTTGCCTCCCTTATTCTATAAAAAAAATCAAATCTTCCCTCTTTACAATTAAAAGTATCGATTACGCACTTAAGACGTACAATCGTAGAAGTAACGAAAAACCAATCACATTTTTAGTAAAATTAATTTCGTTGCTATCTTAATGTGAATCCCGTTTTATATTTATATTTTAAACGTAGCGCAAGTACATCTGTCTGTTTGTTAGTTATGTTACCGAAGAGAAAATAATGAGCCAATGTTGATGAATTTGTGGTTTGTGATAGTTTGGTTTGGTGGATTTGGTTTGACTGACCGATTGGCGCAGTGGTAAGATACTTGCATTTCACGCCGCAGGTCGTGGGTTCGATTCCCACACAGGACAAACATTTGTGTGCATGAACATGTCTGTTTGTCTTGTGTCTGGACGTAAAGACCACCGAAAAACGGGCAGCAGCATCCTTGTCTTAATATGGTGGAACATACTGCGATCGCCAACCCGCCTGCCAAGCGTGGCGATTATGGCACATGCCCCCCAATGATGCAATCAATGGGGGAGACCTATGTCCAGCAGTGGACGATCATATTCTGAGGTGTGTGTAGGTGTGATAGATTTGGTTAAATAATTTGATGTTAGCAGTGTGTAGTGTGTAGACCTCTCGCAAAGGCCGATTAGGATGGCAGGAGATCGATCTTTATGATGATTCGTGAGGGCCTGTATCCACTAATGGACGTCTTTTAGCATACAATGAACAAAGAAATTAATGTGTAAAATAATTAGTCATAGATATCACCTTAAGGTCTGGCCTAGTTTGCAGTAAAAGTAAAACTTAAGGTAGGTGATATTGAATGATTGTATAGATAATTGTTGATTTTTGGGTGATATTCAAGATATATCTCTAATATGAAAATACATTTTTTTTTTAATTACAAACAGGAAGTAATTTTTATATTTAAATACTGCCAGTAATTGTAAAGAGAAGATTTTGATGAAAATCGGTGCAGCACCGGTTTTTATGTAGATGAATCAATGAATATAGAATAAATAGTTTATTTTATTGAAATTCGCGGACAATAGTTAGTTTATAATAAAACCATTTGCGTCAAAAAATTGATAGTGTTATCAAATTAAATGTTTGTTACTTTTCCGAAGGTTGTCCAAAGACTTTTAATTATTTTTATATTTTTAGATAAGTTGAAGGCTGACTTGAAGGTAAAAAGTCAACGGGAAAATCTTCCCTTCAATTTATTTTTCGGTTTTTAACTACAAAAATAAATAAGAACATATATTAAAAATATCCATTTTGATTATCTGATAACCGATTGTAGACAACGAATAATAAGATAGTTGAATTTTTTTTTAACAAAAACGAGTAAGTGAAAATAAGCTAATAAGTAAGAATTGAAACTTAAAGAAGATTTTCCTTAGTGTGGATTAAAAAAAGAACTGTTCACCAATAGAGCACGCAGCAAAAACAGCTGCTGCATTAACAGGCCGCACGACTGATGAAATGCCACGGCGTCTTCTGATCTTCCTAATTCTAAGCTCCATTCTGACAACAATTTAAGACTGTGATTATCCATTAATACTATATACTTAGAGATATTATTTTGCAACTGGCTTGTTTAGTGAATTGCTGAAAAAAGTCAGCTAATTTTAAGATTTTTCATTTTCGATAAGGGACAGTCGATCTGTGCCTACGTTGCCGACGTAGTCATGCGTTAAGTATGCCGCCTCGCGTCGCATAGTACCGCGTCGCGTCGCGTTTTGTAATTCACCTAGGGCAGGGGTCGGCAACCTGCGGCTCGCGAGCCACATGTGGCTTTGGATGTGAAGCTGCGGCTCTTTAGTTCCATACGCAAATATATGTGTTATATTTGTATCATTAAAAAAACATTTAAAAATCGCTCTGAATCGATTAACGAGAATTAAGCACCATTTCTATCTCTAGATATTTTTATAGATATTTTTCTTATGAATAAATGGAATATTTTGTATCAAAAAAAATTATTTATGCAAGTACTATTTATTATTGGCGAAAAAAATTTTTGTGGCTTAAGAGCCAAAAAAACAAAAATAATTTAAAAAAATATATTTAAAAACTTTGAAATTTTGTATATTTAAATTTTTGAGTCCTCCGACTCAAAAGTATGCCGACCCCTGACCGAGGACAACGAGTGAATGCGGATTTTCCTTCAATCTCATTACATAAGATTTTACAAGGCGAGGATGAGTAAATCCATCTTGATCAGTGGGAATGCTAGTAATTGTGTTTGTTGTCTATAAATGATCTAGGCTAGTACAAGTCCAGTTCAGATCATAATGTGTAGCAGGGATTCCATACAAATTTAAAATTCAAAAGTGAAGCTTGATTTTCATAGTGCCAATTTGTATGTGAGAGAATTTAGTGGAATACTATTAAGGTCTGTCATATTTTAAATTAGAAAGACGATGATTTTGAATTCATACCGCAGAAAACGTTTTTGAATTTCTGCCGCTCGACTACGAGATTACGCGGGATTTTACGAAAACAGTCAGACAAATTTGGCTTCACTGTTGAACCCCGGATTAAATATTTAGAGATTTGTAACATTTTTGATGTAGCAAGCATAACTTATTGTGTCTGTTTTATAAATAAAGGTGCAATAAAAATAGTATTCTATTTAAGACATTGATGTGGAATCGTGCCTACGACATTCCTTGTGATCCAGTTATCTTTACTACGGAAACGATAAGGGTTTGTTTACAAAATACAAGCGTATTAGATATAGCGTTCGCGTTTATGACGTCATAGATATGTCAACTGATGCTAATTGGCCATATTGGCATATCAGGCGTGCGTCATTTGTATAAATGAGGATCTCCTGGGATTATAGAGGATACAATTATGCAAATGTGTCCTTAACTTCCATAAGAGGAATATTATGAAATGAGGTAATAAAATGGTTACCTTACCGCATAAGAGAGTCTAACAATTTCTATATAAACTTATTGGAATAGAGGGAGAGACCAAATATTAAGCTTATCGCCTAATTTATCAAATTTCAAATTTATCAGGAGAGAATCAAATATTGTGTTAAGAAAACAACGATTTGTACTTAGAATCAAACATTCTACGTCTAGTAATTGAACCCTGGAATTGAAAGTTAATATAATAAAAAGTTAAAGTAAATAAATACTCTTGCTTAATAGCATAAGCTTGGCTATATTTAGGGGATACATAGGATAGATATCCTTTCCCCCTTCCGTTTTTTATTACCTTTTCTTTATATACCCTCAATTTTTTGCCTACAATAAGCCTGGCCAATTATTTGTAAGGTGCGACACTGACTTGCGTTTTTAGGCGCGCGGCGAATGCAAGTTTTGTATTAAAAATGTAAAATCGTAAGTTTTCATCCATATTATTGGAATTTATACTGTAAGATATGCTACCAAAAGACAATGAACCGCCGTAACTGAAACAAGCAGTGATTACCGTGATTACCACCGTGTTACAAATAAAAAAAAAATACAAGCGGATGCTTGGCGTAAGTACACCCGTTAGTGCAAAAATACTGGCTGTTTTATTTAAGCCGCTGGCAGAAAATAATGAGGAACGTATATTTTGTTTTTAACTGACAAAAAAAATAGGAGGTTTTCAAGTCATTTGTATTTTTATGTTTTTTTATTTTTACCTTAGAACTTCGCCGTTTATTAACTGATTTTAATTTTTTTTTATTAGAAAGAGGACATTCGCAAGTGGGTCCTATTTAAGTTTGAATGTAATTAAACCTGGGGTCTGCAGACATACAGAAATTGACATATTGGTAGATTTAAGGCAAGCCCTGTTTCGATTTAATGGATTTGGAATGAGAGGCGTGCCGTGACTTATAAATAAAACTTTAAAATTTGAAGTCGGTTTGTTTTTGTTAACTATTTTAAAAGATTAGTTATTTTTTTAAGTTCTCGGCGCTGATGCCATTGAGTTTTATTTCTCCTTGACCACTACCTCCACGATAATATTTAATAATCATAAGTTACAACTATAATTTATTATAATAAATTTATTGAGATACTTAATAGTACCACTACTCCGTTACATAAAGAGAATTCGTATGTGATTTTACATCGAGACAAAGCCTTAAGTAAATTAATCATAACATATCAACGATTTTCTTTTGTTAATGATCTGCTCTATTTATTTCGTTCAATACCACATGTATTTTCAATTTCATAAAAAATATACTTTAGAGCCATATTTACAGCCACATATACTTAAAGGTTTATTTCACATGCTCGAACTTCATAAACGAAGTTACCTCGATTTCTTCCTTCAGATACCAAAGATACATTTATTTTCTTTCATTTTATCGCATGGATTCTTAGGACAAGAAGGACCGTATGTTCTTATCTATACCTCTGACAATTTCGTGGTGACTGATTGAGTCGTTAAGGCGTAACGAACAGACATAAATTCATATTTCTCATTATATATATATATATATACAAAAATACGGTTTAAATGTAAATATATGCGAACGTAACAACCTGTTTCGTCCGTAATAGAATACAAGAAGTGTGTCATTGTGCAATTGGTATTATGCAAATTACAAAACGCCTGCGCTTGGGACAGGTTATGTAGATCGGGGATACCCGCGGCAAACCTCTACGCATACCATTAGGGCAATGTTCAGTATTACTTTTGTATTACTTGACTCACAATGCAGAATATGAAATATTGCAATATAAGGTATATTTTCGATATTTTCGAATGGTTTATAAATGTTAAGCTTGCTTCAGCTGCCGAACGAATTGATAGGTAATGTGTGTACATATGTAGTCCATAAACTAATAGCACGATATAGTAAAAAAACACATAAACTTGGGTTGACTGTGAGAGAATGCCTGTTGGCATTAAGTCCGCCCTTTGTGAAAAACAACAAAGTATAAATAAATAAAAAAATAAAAACATTATTAAGTAAAATGAAAATTTAGATAAAACGTTATTTTTAAATTGTTTTTAAAGGATTTGAGGGAATCGAAGAACAAATCTATACTCTCTTGAACAATAAATCGCGCTTTAGTGTTTAAGATTGTTGTTGTTTATTATTATTATTTTTGTTATACACTTCCATCGTGTTGAATATGCATAATGTGCAGAAACTTGACCCCACAGTCAAACAAGCAACATGGTTTTTTGAGGCAAAGTATATCTATTTACTTATTATTTTAAGCTGAACAAATAAATTAAAAAAATAGTGTAGATTTATACTACTCTTATGTCATAAATAAATTCCAATAATAATAATTTAGTCCGCGTTTCCGTACAGTGATAATTTTAAAGTATTTTATAAATTATTCAAGTTTACACGTGTATCAAAAATACACAATAATTATTCTATTAAAAGCCGAGGTTAAAAACCTTAGTGATTCATAATTTCCATTTAGTGTTTGTAAAATGACTAAATCAATGAGGATTCACGTGACTAACAAGCCCTTATTTCGACATTGCAAAGGATCTGCCTGCCTTATTTATATGATCTATGTAAAATACGGTAATTGAGTGATGTCATCTTTATAACAAAGGGCCTTTCCCAAATAAGTTAAAGTGTTAATTTAACTCGTTGTCGTGAGTGACTTAAGAAAACAAATATAAAACTTATTTCATATAACGTTTAATAAATAAAATTAGAATACATTTCTGATTCAAGTTTTTTTGGCTGAAATGCAGATATCAGACAAAGAATGAAACAGACTGTTAGAAGGTATTTATAATTTTAATAGGGAAATGAAACTGTGTACCTACAAGAGTCAATAGATTTTTTTTATAGAATAAGAAGGCAAACAAGCAGGGGGTCACTTAGCATTAAATGAACCGACGCAAATGTACATCCACAACACCAGTGGATGTGTTGCCGGTTTTTAAGAAAAAGTAAACTCCCTTCTTGAAGGCCTCTGAAGGTTAAGAAAATATTCTTTGGGCTTGTGGTTGTTACATTTACGAATAATTTCGTCAACCGTTGTAAGCCTTAATTAACGTTTCCATGAACATAAATGATAATGCGGGTTAAGTTGTATAATATAATGTTAATATGATGTACAGTCGGCTTCCTTGGCGGTATTCCACTTTAAAAGATACAATCGTTTGGATGTTTCGTACTCCTTGAAACGTTGACGCAGAAATAATGACCAATAGGATACCACTTTTAAATGTGTTAGGATGAAAAAAAGGTCGGTCAATGTTGTTACAATAGAGTATACAGAAATAATGATTTCGTCTGAATGGCAGAGGTCGTAAAACTTCCCGAGCTGAAAAGAAAGACAGTGATGATAACAATAATCAGCGGTACAGTGCAGGTACGCCACAGGTTTTATTTTATTTTACCAAAACATCGATAGCACCCTAATTGGTTATTTGCAGGAGGCGGAGTTTAACTCGACGCAAGGAACAAGGCAATTTTTCCGTAAGTAGAATACCGCCAAGGAACTCGACTGTACATTAATTGCATTATAACATTAAACTTTATAGTTTCCTTGTTTATAATATTTTGTTCCGTCGCATAGATCTGACTTTTTTCGAATAGTTCTGTCTTATTTCTTTTAAGTGTAGATAAAACCTGTAGATTTATATTTGTTACCTTGTCTTAGTCACAACTTACCTTTTCCACTTGCGTAGGGTCGGCACTATTATGTACTACTCTTCCATATGTCCTGGACTCTACTGTACTCCACACTGCAACTGGTTTTGACTATAGTTTTACGGCCGGCCGCTTGCCTGACGCCAACCCTCCTTGGGAATATACATATATACTTATACAAGGTATTTAATATATGACATTATAAAATAGCACAAAATAAACTAAATTTGAATTGAATTGATTTGATTGATTCTTCCATAAGTTGGGAGTATGACGTAAGCAGCCCAACGTTAGACTCGGGTTCAATGGGTATTTCAATCTGCGTAGTTGCAGATCTGCTGCTGATCAAATGCACCACTAATTTTTTCTCCGCACATAACTGATGTAGCATATCATTATCAAATAACAAAGATTTAGAAAATTTAAATAAATTAATTTATAAATATTTAAGACATGTTAATGTCAAACGTCAAATGTAGCTTAAATTTTTATATTTTTATATAATAAAATATCTGATAAAAATACATGTCTTTTGAAATAAATATTGACAATGTTAATATGAAGCAAATCAAATTTATAAAAAGTTTTAATACTTCAGTTTTGTTTGAAATATGTTCATTAAGGTATTACGAAACTCTGAATTAATAATGCTGTGTTAGCGTGCGTTCTTCTTCGTCTTTTGTTTACCCCTTTTATTTGGGATCGGCTTTTCAAGAGGGCAAGTCCTTATCCTTCGCTAGAGCTGGTTGGTGCCTTGTCTGTTTTATATGAGATATTCAGATTTATACGGATCATGGATGGTCTACCACGCGTGCGTTTCGTCGAAATGTAAACTCTAGCGCGTATTTTCTATGAATCTTCTCCGAACACATATCTTTATTTATAAATATTATTTGTTTCGCTTGCAAAAATGATAGATTACTAAGTAGAAATATCTGAACTAAAATGTAATTATAAAATTTTTGACGATTTTTCGTCTTGTGTCATATTGAATGAACATAGATTTCCTCGAAGAGTTTGCTCATTCTGGTAATAATAACGTTCAGAAATATACCTTACAGAACCTTCTATTTTTGTACATTGTTACGATGGCGAAAATACTGAGAAATTTAGCAAGGGTGACTAAATTGTTTGACGATGACTACATTTTCGATGTAGGTAATTTCATTTATTACAATAAGACTGTGTATATTAAGTATTAAGTTATGTTTAGAAACCTAACCTTATATGATTTTTGTTATAAAAGTGACCATGAAGGTTGATTACTTTTAACCAACTCGAAATATACCAATAGCAAAGTTTTGCACTAGAATTAAGGCCAATTAAAAATATTACGTAAGCAATATTACATAACATTTTTAATTTAAAATGTTACTAGAGAAGTTTATAAAGAACATCCAACTTGGTTGATGAGTTCGCGGCACGTGGCTAAAGTTATTAAAAAAAAACTGCTCTAAGACACGACTTTTTTACGAGGTTTTATTAAAATAACTCATCAAAAACTTCGCTTTTGATTAAAATGTGAAATGATAATCTTTTCACTTTCCAACAAAAAACAACTACTGATTTATAATTTATATAATATGATTTTTTAAGTTATTTAGTCATTCACAGCCTAGGTACGTCTCATTAAAAATTGATTAAATCCAAACAGGGCTTATAGGAACTAACACAAAAAATTATACAAGCGAATTGAGTACCTCTTTCTTATTTGAAGTCATTTAATACAATATTGTAACTGCTCGCAAAATCTGCCTACACAGATAATAAACATTTTCATTTGTTTGTACATTTTGAATGTTATAACTTATGTACACTATTTGTAGTTCTCTCTTTTTTAAATTAATGAAATTCATATTAACAATTCCAGCTAGACTATGTTTTATTTAGCACGCGCTTTAATGAAAATATTCGAATAGTCTAAAATCTAACTTATGAATTTACATTTCGTAGTTCGCATCAGTAAATAGAAGTCTAGTTCAAAAACATTACTATCATCATCATTGTAACGTAATCATCATCTTCACCATCATATTTCATTCCTCTGCTGCACATATGCAGGTCTTTCCGGATTCCTACGACAGTTTGTGGTGGTCCGTTTTTCCTTTTCAACAATTTCTCGCAATCTTCACGTCATCGGTCGAATTCTCGACCGAATCAAGGCTGTTGACTTACTTCCGGATGAACTAAATCAAATTTAACTCAAATGAGTTATGTAAATACATAGAAAAAAAAACACTTAACAAACTGAATTAAGGAAACCGGGTTTATGATTCTTGATGAAATTAAATAGTCATTTTTGTTGAATTTATTTATGTCTACGTTTTTAAAACAGGTTTAACTTTAAAGGATAATTGAAATGGTAAAATTTTATGTTACGTTTATATAATAAATAAATACTGGTTATATGATGACGTTATTTTAAGATGAGTAATAGGGTTTTCAATCCCATAACCTAAGGTACCCAGATCTTACCCCATCCAGTCTTCTGTGCATTGCGTAAACAAAAAAAGATATAAATATCCTACTAATTGTAACAAAATTAGCATTTATAGAAATATCTTAAAGTTATTGCTGTATTAATTCTTATCTAATACAATAAAGCGAGATTTTTTAAATAGAATAATCGGTAATCACAGAATCGCTCTAAAGATTTGGATAAATTTTTGTATTTAGATTAAGTTTTATTTTTAGATTTATCTATATATTTCAAATTCATCCGAATGTATATACATATATGTAGAAAAATGTAAATTTATTTGCAGAAAAACAAATGAATATCCACGTCCACGGCTGTCATTTCACAGTTGTAGTTAGCATTATTTAACTGAACTTAAAAGTCTCAATTGTTACGTAAGTTGATGTATTATGCTGTGTTGTTAATAAGGAAATACAAGTGGTTTGGACGCGAGCACGCGTCACAGGCCATTAGACGCGCGTCTTTCTGTTTAAAATTGGAATGTACGTATAAACAGGATAACAGTGACGACCAAGACAGTCTGGCGACTAAGTCGTGACGTATGCTATAATAGGTTAGATATCGAACTGCCTCGAGCAACGGATCTATTTTTTGTAGCGTTTACTTCAAGTTTTTACCATGAGAAAATTAAGGTACGAAACATAGATTTTTAGCTATGGTACAAGAGGAAGAGATAGTATGGTAGAAGAGACCTCAAACTCCCATCAACAATTCGCTATAATTTAAGATGCATTTACCAGACTTTTTTTTTAACGTAGACAACCTTACTTTATTTCAAAGTTTTAGTCCTTATATATATTTTCTGGCATATTCATTTTTACATGAAGCAGACGATAACCTCAATACTTTCTTAGTTACATGGAAAAAAAATCACAAAATTGCGACGCATTGTGAAGGTATAATTGATGCGTCAGTATCACACAGTTTCTGAATAATTTCTGACTAATGCAAGAAAAACTGACTAATGTAAGAATTACGCAAAACATGAGTAAATGAGAGAGGATTCAGTAACAGTTGATTCTCGCGCCCGCGGAATGTCTAAAAGCAATAAAAAATCACCTTAATTTTAAGAACTGTGAGGTCCTCTTTCCTGTACCTTTACTCCACGTCTACATACTCTAACAAAACAATAATACCAATAATTCTCTTACATTGGTTATTTTGCTTATAACTTTTTTTAAACTATTCCTTAAAGAGCAGGAGGTTGTCAATTCGGTGGTATTTTTTTTCTTGTTGTTACCGCAGTGCTCGATCATTTATGAGTTATTTAAAAACATGTTGTGTTAGAAAGGGGACATTTGTGGGTTTCATTTAAGTGGGTTTCATTTAATTCTGAAGATCATTGTTGGATTCCAAATATGTACCGAAAATTTTCATATTACCTACTTATTATTTTCATATTACATACTACCTTTTCGATCCGGTGGACCAAGCGGCCGAAGTGCTCTTCTAAGCCCCAACGGCTATCTAGGATGAGGCCGAGATAATTCATCCTCGACCCCACGCTGATTTGCACGCCACCCGTGTGAACCATTGTACTGGGTGGTTCCCTACCTCCGCACAACTTATGGAACCATAGCGGCTCTGTTATTATGAGGCTCTATCCGCAGACCCAGCTCGTGGATTTTATCCACAATGCGTGCCACCCCGAGGTTGATGAGCTGGCTGATACTCCCAAAGTTGCTTCTCTCGGCCGAAATCAAGGTGTCGTCATGCGTAGCAGATGACGCTCACGCCGACGGGGAGATTAGTTCGCAAAACCGCATCATATGCGATGTTCCACAATAGTGGTCCTAAAACGGACCCTTGCGGAACCCTGCAGTCCACCTGCCTCTGGTAATTTACAACATTTCGACCTATGTACTGGATGCACCTGTCATGCAGGTACGCTCTGACGATGTGCTGCAGGTAGGGAGGCACGCGGTGGTGCTCCTCTGATCATTCCATACCAATGCATTGATATATCAATGCTTATAGCCATTGCCACGCCACACCGGCTTATCGCTCGAAGTGATTGCTCTCGGACGCGAAGTACCGCGTCCACCGTCGATCTTTCCTGCCGGAAACCAAATTGACCGTCGGACAAATCTGGGCCTACTTGATGCAGGTGCTGGTGGAAACGGTCTGCAATTATACTTTCGAATATCTTGCCCACCTCGTCCAGCAAGCAAATGGGTCGGAACGACGCAAGAGAATTTTCGATTCTGCCGTTATTTTTGAGAAGTACCAACTTTGCTTCCTTCCAGCACAGTTGCTAAACAGACGTCTTAGCCTACCTTCAAAGCCGGCAGTGAGAGCTAACCTCCAGGCACGGCCGGGAATTCCGTCAGGTCCTGGTGCAGTGTTACGGTCCTTGAGACGCGTTGTTGCTCGGTCCATTTTCCCTTCGGTCACCACCAACTCATCAGACCATTGACCGTTAGGACCGACCAGTTAGGTGATGCAGAAGTTGGCGAAGAACTCTCCTGAGCTCGTGGGAATAGTGTATCAATCACCTCACCCACGAAGTTGGGATCCAGGGTCTCCGTGAGGGGAGGGACCCACGGTATTAGTTTCCCCAATACAGCCTTGTACGGGCGTCCCTATCGGTCCCTATTCAATCTCTCAAGGAGTTCACTCCAGGACCGAGACTTGGCGCTTCTAATAGCATGCTGGAGCGCTTTTGTAGCATCTCTACATGCGCCGTATGCTCTCGTTGTCTCTTTGGCTGTTGCTCGCCTTCCTCTACGGCTCCTGGTGTACTGCCTTCGGGTACGTAAACATTCTTCCCGCAAACGCGCTATATCTTCCGACCACCAGTATACCGCTCTGAGCTTAGGAAGCCTGACTCGAGGCATTGCAACATCGCATATCGACGTCATGGTCGAACTTGCTCGAGTCCTACATTCTGTTGAGTGCATCATCGAAATACAGATATAAAATAACATATTAGCGGCTCATGCTCGACGTCGGTCAGATGATTTTAATCTTGCTTATTAATAATAAAGATAAGATAGTTTCGTTACGTTCTGGATAAAAATGGCGTTGTAATAGTCAAATGTTACAACCACTTAAAACCTAGACAAAAGCCTGTGCGTTAAATGTGTTTAGATATTTTTACATTATGTCGAGACGTGGGATTTATATAAGAAATAAAGAATTATGACATGAAATAATCTGTGGCAAGCTTTATTTCCCAATTTAAACCAACTCAATCTAACGGACAAAATGTCAGCGGGAAAACTTCATATCTACGTTATAGCCGAACCTTCCGGCAACGAGTTGATAGACGTCCGTTTTTTTATTGCCAAGTAATGACTTTCCCTTGGGCTTAACGCTACGTCAAAAGAGCTTATCTGGGCCTTTCGGTGAGCCTTTTTCTTGTTTTATCTATGAAAATGTGAAATAAAAAACTAGACATTATAGTAGTATAACGTCTAGTTTAAAATGAAAAATTAGGGAATTTAAAATATAATAATTTGTCGAATTTAAAATTAATAGATAAGAGAATTGCATTCAATTATGACAATTCATAATTACACTCACGCTCGTAACCCGGAAGGGTAGGTAGAAATTAAGGATCCATTTATAATATCATAGAAGAAATACAGCTAAATACGAAACGATGCGATTTCGTCTCATAATATATTATACTTAAGATTTGAAACATCTCATTAGTATGTGGGAAAACGAGTCGCATGCCACGGTATGAGTCATAGCGCATGGCGTTAAACCACAGAAGTTTCCTCAAGTGTCCTAACAACGTTTAATTCAAAATGAAAAAGTAAAACTATTAAAATTTCCGATTTTATATCTGGTTTCCATATTATACCGGTTAAACTTTGTAATCATGATTTGTCTGACTTAGATGTGATTGATAAAGATCCAAAATTTAACTATGTTATTTAAAAAAAAAATGCTTTATTGAACACTCCTCTGAATACAATTTTGGTAGAGCCTTGACTCCCAAACTAGGTTGTCCTGTATTTCAG
>DWLR01000467.1:0-25377 GCA_018246295.1 Papilio alexanor hazarajatica
TATATATATATATATAAATTTCTCGTGACTGAAATCGCAGACGTATTTGTATGTTAGTTTATTATATATCAATAACTAACCACGGAATTGTTACGTTTAATTGTAAATATTTATTTACATTAAATATTTAATTGCAAATCAAATTTTAATGAATAGGTTGAACTAAGATAATAACGAAAGATATTTTCTACTTGTACATTTCTACAACTACAGACGATAGGTACATAAACTATCGGTTTCACTCGGGAAAACACGCATACATGACAAACACGATACAACCGGACCAGACGACAAACATTTCTGATTTGATTACAATTGAATGTATTGAACCGCGACTTTACACGTAGATATTCAGACTTCATACACACTATATATAGTTTATTCCAAGATATAAACTTCACTTTTAACAATGGTAAAGCGGGCTTTACCATTGTTAAAAGTGAAGTTCACACCAACATCATTTGCACAAATGGCCGCTCGACCGGTGAAATGCGGTGAAAGGCGTGAAGTAGAAGTTTTCTGCGTTTCGTCTGATGAGTGAAGTGCTGGAGGTCCCATTCTTGTCCTCTTATCATTCCTAGCCTTTTCTAAAAGCAAAGGATTTTTTTTTTTCAATTTGCCCCTCTTCCGTCCATTAAAGGTAGGCAATACATCAGATGCCTATGGGTAGCAGTTATTAGATTTCAGGTGACAGGCGCTTGCGCCTTTCCCACCATCTAAAAAAACTTTCCATAGAAGGCGGCCATCACACTTTTTTATATTTTCATCGGAAATGTAATTTTGTGAAAATTATGAGAATTTTGTGGATTTGGTGGAAAAGTGCAATGATACTGTATCATAGCTATATGCATAGCTAATGCATAATGCAAGTTAGTGTGAGAAAAATTTGGTTTCTGCAATTCATGTGGAATTTACGAAGTTAAGCGTAAAAAGGTAAGGTGTATTATTTTCTTCACCCTTTTTTTATAGACCTTAGGTCTTGAGTTCGAATAAATTATATTAATTTATTTGTGTCGCTTACAGTCTTACTTTTAGATCCTTAATTCTACGAAAGATCATGTCGCTATATCATCTATCTTTACCATCACTCAAAACATGAATCAAATTGTAATATTCAATATATTTAATATTTATGTATTCATCAGTCCATCCATCAATAAAATATTTGTGAGTTCGCAGTGCATAACAATATCTTAGAATAATTTGCACAATTATCTTTCTACAGAACCACGTACTATGAGCTTTAAACTATTTATTATTTTTATTACTATCACCCGAACTGCATTATAATCTTTTACCAACAAATTAGATGAACTTAAGAAACCATTTATTGTTAAATTTTTAAATATGAAGGTAAATCTCTGGTTTAGTATAAACTCGGCAACAAACTAGGATCAGCGGAATCGGAGCGGAAACGACGAAAAGGAAACTACAAACAGAGCAATATATTTAACAACCCAACCGTTTGTCAAATGAAATACCCATTGGATTTAATTTGTCGCGTATTTACATAATAAATGAACGCCTCCGACTCAGTGCGGTGTAATCCGGTTTAAACCGGCATAAATCGGGTTTTATCCATCATTGAGAGCGACTTGATTCTCGATCGAGACACAATTTGCATGTAATTTTCTAATAAGACGTTAATCGCCGCGGATAGAACAATTTGTATACAGCTTAGTATTATGTAACATCATGTACAAGAAATCAAATATATTAGATCATCTTAAATTTTCGTTAAAATACTTGGTTTTATTTACAATATAAACATTACCTAGATACGCTCTTATGTCTTTAATCCTATTAATAAACAAGGACAGCAATAGCTCTGAGATTTTATATAATATATATTATAACCGGCCCGTCCCTAAAATAGAAGTTATTATATTTGAAAATGTCACTTTTTTAACCGAATACGTTCAATTCAATAACATAAACACGAGAGAAATGTGACTTGCATAAAACTGATTTTAAGTAAACTTCTGTGATAGCTGTATTGTCGTATTTTGACTTATGTTGACGTTAAATTTTTGGTTATCGGTGAACAAAAATAACTCGATAGTTGGGAATGTAGCTGCATCGTAATATAAATAAACATACAAAACAACATTATTATTTTCGTAACTGCAATTTTAATAGCCACGGCGCTACCGATAATAGCTTCCAAATCAATATCCATTAACTACGATTAACGCCCAATGAAGTTAATTTAATCGAGAATAATTTTGTTAATATGAATGTTAAACGCCAATGTTATGGCTGGCGTTTTTTCTTCTAATGACACTTTTAGGTCACCAGACATTTATTTTCACCGACTCCTTTTATTTTCTTAAGCCGGCATATTTCTATTACTATAACAGCGAATACAATTCTTACCGTTTTAATTAGATAAATAATCTAATTACGGGTCTCCTAGAGCTTCTTAATTAAAATTCTTTTAGGACTTCTACCAGTGGACATCTTTTAGTAGGTGATAATTATAAATTTTGTTTACTTAAGAAAACTAAATTCGTTAAGTACATGAAAGAATTTGCCTAAGAGAAATGAAGATAATTTTACGGCTATCAAAATCGATATAATGTAATCGATTGATCGTTTATTATGTACTTCTAACGATTTATTTGTGGGACAATAATATTTTAGTCAAGTGGGAAAGCGATAATGAAATCTCTCATGAAACTTGTGAACAACAAGTAGCCTTATAGCGCTGTCGTTAAATCTTCATCAAGTCCTGGTTCGCTTCCCGGTCGGTAGTACCCCAGATTCAATTAAACTTTAACCAACTCCTCGTAAACAACACTATTATCATAGCGTCAAACCAATTGCGACTATAATCACCTATTTTTAAGGGTTATTGTAGCTTGAAATAACTCACTGCGTCAATTATCAAGTAATCTTTTGTATTGGCGAATTTAGGCAAACAACTAAATTGACATCGGCCTCAGGGGATCCGAAAGTATTTTTGGTGCTTCAATTCGCAATTGGAAATGGAAACTTAAATTTTTCATTCGACTCTGTTGATATAATCCAAGATAATTTTAACAGCAAAATTTTTGGGAACGTTGCTAAAAATATCTTTACTATTTAACGAATTGACGTCGATAGATTATAAACTATCGAGTAAAATACGTTATATTGTAAATGATCAGTACCATTCACAATTTTCCGTTAGCTCTTAACTGTGAACTGTAACAGTTTTACGATAGTTTATTGTTAATTGAAATTTTTATGATTTGAAATTAAACGTAAAAACTAACAGTGTTTACAATTTTATGGCGACAAATGTAAATACACAGAATAAACAAATGTTATATGTCAATAACTATGTTAAACAAAAATATTATCTAGTGCGTCTATTATTTTCAATTAGCTGCTCCTTTAATAGCTTATTTCGCACCTTATTTTATTATTATTGATTGTAAAATACAACAATACAAATTCAAATATATATTTTAAAAAGTATTCGAGTGAGTATATATTACAAAACAATTTCTACTCTAATAATACCGTATTGTGAAATTCCGAGATATTTGTTGGAAGAAAATTTTTATTATTGGGAACAACCGTGATGTAATTTGAGATTGTTGAGTGTCTGTTGCGAAATGGCTGGTGACCTAGCAACGTTTGATCTCGTGTTGAATGAAGGTTGAGATTTTAGGGCCATGAAATCTTTTTTTATTGTTATAAATATGTTTATATTAACTAAGATACATAGCTACGATAAATTATCTTCTCTTGGTTTTTTATACTATTTGTCACTTAGGTCTGTGCGCCGGTGAAAGGGTACAGTCGTAACCAAACGTTTATTTATGTATATGTTACGGTATATTTTGGTCATTTTTCAGAAAAGTAAGATGACAATTTATTAAAAACTATTGAAATATATAATTAAATTTCCCGGGCATTATAAATAATGCCTACCACCAGTTGGGCAGTAATAAAACATATTTTTATAGTATTATTTTTGTTTTCAAGTTTAATTACATTTAAATGAGTAACACGGATTCTACGTATCATGTTAAACGCAACAAACCTTTTATTTCTTTGATAAAGGTGATCTTAAAATGTTATTTTTATATGTAAGTAATTAATAGTATTATTAATAGGAATAGTATAATTAATAGTATTATAGTAGTATAATTATTAGTAAGTCTGTATGTAATTTATCTTCCCTTCAAACTGATACTTTAATGTCATAAGGGTAACAAAATATCAGTTTATAATTTCACTTCGACACTATTAAATGTCGAGACATGACTCGTCAAATTGTAAATGATTCCTTCAGTGCACAGGTACTCACGGTATATAATATGAAGACCTGTTAGTCTTTTGTTATAATTAAATTATATGTTTGGTCGTTTTTTTCATGGCCCATCCTAAAAGCTCCTGACGTCCTTTGTTTAAAGTGTCATCAATACTGACGATAAAGCATCGAAGACTCCCATGTTACGATGTTTGAGATATAGAACTAAAAATTTGTCTTGGAATTATTTTAAAGTATACATATGTACGAGTATATATATATATATATATACCACGTATATGTCGTGGTATATATATTTATATATATACCACGACCTCACAGAAGACGAGGCGTGAAGTAGAAGTATTTCGTCTGACGAGGGCGCTGCCGGAAGCCTAATTTTAGTCGTCCTCCCATTCCCACACTTTTGTATGAGCAAAGGATGGGAAAGGAAAGAGGATTTGACGGGAAAGGGGATGTATAGGAGAAGGAAATGTCAATTTTAATGTCTATTCTATTTATACTGCGCTCGCCAACCCGCCTGTCAACCGTGGTGATTATGGCATATTTCCCTCCAATGATGCGATGAATGGGGGAGGCCTATATTCAGCAGTGGATGATCATAAGCTGAGATATTGGTGATAATGATGAACGCAATTCGCCAATGCTTGTTGCAGATGTTTTCTTATTCAATTTGAATTTTGTATTGAAAAATTGTTAGGATTTTAGATTAACTTAAGCCAAAATATGTATACTAGTATAAAGCATATGATTAAAAGAAGCTAGTTACTATTATATCTAGCATAGTAAGAGGCAGTATATAATATAAGCATGAATATGAATAACCGTGGTATATAAATTACACAGATTTATAAAATAAGCGTGAATTATTATGTCAAAAGTTAGGACATTTTTTAGCTTGGCTACCTTTTAGCGGCGGTTCTAATAACGTAGTCAGTGACAAATACACAATGAGTTCCCTATTAGACGCTAACCGAGATTGATGGAGGTGAAAAGGGGCTAGACTCATAAATTGTACTGGATGTAATTTGGCCACAATATAAACCAGTCTTGATTCTTTTCGCCTTACACTGTGTGTTTCACGGGGAATATAAAGCTGCACACTTATTTGTGTACTTATAAGAAAATAGTTAAAAGTGTTGCTCAATTCAAACAAATATGTCGTTGCCGACTTTAAGGAATTGCGTTTAAGGATGTAGTATATTTTCGAAGTATAAAAGAAAAGTCGAACATAAGAATAAATATTAATAGAAGTATTACATAGCATTTTATACCATTGTCATTACATTATCATTTCATTTCAACCTGTAAAGTATTACAAATAACCGACAACATCGATTGAAGGGAGAGTTTTAAATACGCTTTTAACGCATCGTGCGGTTGTCTTGTAGCTTAAGTTTGAATCCAATAGAGCCTTTGGTTATAAAACAAGATATCATACTACCATAAACTGAACACAAAGTATGAAATAAAGACTGCCAAAAATCACGGCTGTAGTCATATTCGACGACGATATTTATCTACATATTATTTAGATTTTTATCATTTATAGCTTATGCTTTTTTATTAAATAAAATTTATTAAATAGAAGTAGAGTTGCAGTCAGTCAAACTTAATGTTTATTTTTTAATAAAATACTATTTAACTTATGTATAGAACGTAGTCTTTCTTTAGTATTTTAACATAATTGTCATAATAGTTATTGCTTTTACATTAATTTTTTTGAAGCTAACACTCGACGTCTAGTCAGATTTTTAATTTTTGCATGTAGTTTTTGTAGCAGACAAAGCGTCTGATGAGCTTCACCCAGAATGCGAACATAGATTATAAAAAGTAGCCACAGACATGGTTTTCAGAATTTTATTTTCATATAGTAACTCCTCCTACCAGATGGACCGACGATCTGGTCAAGGTTGCGGGAGTGCACTGGATGAGGTTTTTTTTATAGAACAAGGGAGGCAAACGAGCAGCGGGTCGCCTAACATTAAGGACCGATCTTTGTGGCGGTAAATAGGGGAGGCCTACGTCCAGCAGTGGGCGACCATAGGCTGAGATGATGATGATGATGATAGTAAGAGATTTTAATATTTTCAGAATTTATTAACAATTGATTTAACTTAAACTATGAAACTTGGTCTAAAGCATTGCAGATGATCAAAAATGAAATGGCAAAATGTGATATTTTAAAAAATTATAATAACATAAGGATCAAGCAGTTCACCTGACTTTAGGAAACCACAGATATATACATAACCACAGATATAAATACTCCCAACAACAAAATGAGTTGCAAATTCGGTGCCATCTCTTATGGACACAGACGGACAGAGAGAAAAATATTTATAATATATATTATACCTACAAGCATATTTTATATGCTTGTAGGTATAAAAATACATGTATAATCTTCACACTTAAAGTCAGTGCAATTTATTTCAGGTATGATTAGCAAAGACGTTTGACATTCAATAGTAAATACAAAAAAAATCGAGTATTTGTTTCATCATGACACTCCGGAGATGTGTATTTATATATGACACTCTTCTAAAGCAATAAAGTCTTATTAGGAGGCCGCAACGGAACGGATAAACATACATACACGGGAAAAACATTACACTCCTATAATTCGGGAAGATGTGTATATTTTTCTTGTATTAAAATACTGTGTAATTAATAAATATAAGTCAATTTACATGAGAATGAATTTGTGTAAGCGAAAAATAGCAGTAAGATTCATTAAGACCAGTACCTACAGATACAGCGAAATATTATTAACATTTTATTATCCGTCAAATATCACAAAATGGGTGCAGAGAATCATTTCAAGGATTTATCGGATAGAATTCACAGTATTTTTTACCCAAAATGATATTCTGTCTATCTTCGTGTAAGGGAAAAGTGACCTAAACACAGAGTGTAAAAAGGTGTATAATCTATTGAATCGTTTTATTAGAGAGATTTGCTATCGATTAGAAAATGAACATTTACGGCATATGTTACAAGAAGGTGAGCAAAAATCACGATAACTCGGATAAGGGTGAGGGGTTTTCGTAACACGTCCGTTATATTATATTATTTGACCCCTAAATCTTAAATGTACATATATCTACCGTTGCTTACGTTACATTTACCGATCGTGGATAAAATGTCAAATATTAAAAAAATTACTTAAATTTCTTCTCTTAAATTTAAGAAGCTTCAATTCAAAATTAATCAAAGAAATCTTCGATTTATTCCTGTTCCTATTATAAAGCTTAAAAACGCTGATATATACATACTCAAAAGTGGCAAAAAGTGAATGCACCTAATTTATATTTGTATTAGGAAACTGAGTTAAATATTAATGACACGAATAATAAGACGAATAACAAAAGTAAAGTATTGTTCCTGAATTCCATATACGAATAAATCCATAACTAAGGATAAAAAAATATCCGTGTTAAAAGTATAAGGTAATTATTTAGAACAGTGACAGGACAGGACTGACAGATAGGTAAAGTTTTTCGGAGAATGTATGTTTCATTTATGTGAGTATGAATGAATGTATGTTCGTTTCATTGTGACCTCCTTGAGCCGAAACTGCTGGACTGATTTTGAAGAGTAAGGTACCCCGAGCGTCATAGAAATATTCAGTAGGGCCTATTTTTTGTTGATACACTTTGTGTAGCTTTGCTAAGAACATTTTCTGATAGTAATTAATTAACGACTTAGAATTTTGACAAACGGAAACAGAATAAAAGGGAACAAGCTAAACAAACAAGTCGACTAACAAATTCCCTAACTCCAACATTTTAATTGTCAACTTCGGCGCGAGCTGTGTTTGTTCTGTAACAATTATACTCGAAGGCTATAATGAAATATTGTTTTGCAAACTGAAACAGCGCCGGGCGCTTTGTTACAACTGGATTTCGATTCCTGCCGCTGTTATCTTCAATGCCCATTCTTCATACAATCCTGAATGTCATTGCATAATAACTTTAGAGGAAAATACATTGTCATTTTACTATTACTTATTTTAATAGTGTTAGGATTAAGGCTCTCGTAATTAGAGTGTTGTACTATAACAGTTTTGTCACAGCCTCGTCTCTCTCCACTTTCAATACACCAAACTGTTTACATTATTCTTTCCTTTTATATACGACATTACTACTTGCTTATAAGCCATTTTTCTAGCACACCTTGTCATAAAGGACAAGTTAACACGATTCTATTTAGTTATTTTTAATTATACAATTTCAAGCAAAGTAATGGAGGCGTGTTTATATTAACAAATTTACTAACATTCTTGCTACTCATACAAAACTAGTAAAAGATGACAACTAACGTTATAGTCTGCTATAGTCAACCAAGCAATAAGATCTCTCTTCTTCTCTCAGGAGTAGGTATATGTTTAGCACAATGTATTACATGAAACGATTACTAACACTGATGAGTATTTTCTTAAAGGTACAAAGTTTCCTCAACATGTTATCGATGGGACTAATCAATCAGAAAGTTTGCGGCCACAGGCGGTTTAATGGATCATTAAATACATCGTTTCCAGAACATAACGATTTCTTCGTCCATTAGAAAATTAAAACAAAGACACAAAAAAGACATCGCAAGAAGGCAAAAGCATCGGTTTGTTTTACAACGTAGCTTGAGGAATTTTCTCGAATAGTATATTTAACCCACAGTGCTTTAAGTAACTTATTTGGCAGGGGAATCCACTAGAAGGGATGGATATTACGTTAATAAGTAAATAAGATTAAAAGCAAACTTATTGGACACAGCATAATAAAATCGTTAGTCTCAAGGCGATAAAATGTAAAAGTTACAGCGCATGATTTTAGTATTAAAAATCCTTGGTAGTATTACAATGTTTCGATAAAGATCACTTTGAAAAGTGAGATACTAGTAACTTGCACCAGCTTCTCCCGGGTTCTAGATAGACAAATAACAATTATCCTGTAATGCTTGCTAATAGAAAATTGTTAAAATGGGTTCAGTGGTCTACTAATCTCTTCACTTATGTCTCATAATATATGTTTAAAAATAGTAACTTAGTTAAACTTTTTCTCTGAAATTATCAAATAATTCCAGTAGTCCACTACGGGTCATAAATTCCACTGTTCCAGATCTCATAAACTTCGCTTAACAGCCTAAATATAGGCAGTTTTGTTGCGAGAAATGCCGGGAATTATTTTGTCTTTGCAGCTTTATGTTTTTTTATGGTTTATCGAAAATGTACAGATCGCGAGTTCAGCTGCTTTACTTCTTTCGATTACCGTCAAAATAAGCAATCACCGCAGCCCATGAACACCCAATAACAATGGAACGGACACACAAACATACTAGTCAGAGTACACATAAAACATACTTAGATACCCATGGAAATCTTTATCCACACTCATGTTATTCGTACAAAAAACATCAACACAAGTACCTTTGTTTTGAATATACCAAATTTCCAATATAATCCCAATGGATGCTGATGGAAATGTGACGAATGTATTCAATTTAATTGTTTTAAAAATTCACATCAAACCATCGAATTACGGGATAAATTCCGTTTTAATAACTTAATTTTTTTTAATTAATAAAGTACTGGCAATTTTGGCGATTCTTCATTTAATTATAAAATTGATTTTTACAATACTTGTATTTTATTTCGAACCGGTTCGATTCCCACACAGAACTAACATTTGTGTGCATGAACATGTCTGTTTCTCTTGAGTCTGGATGTAAAAACCAACGGAGGACGGGCAGCAGCGTCCTTTCTTAGCATGGTGGAACATACTGCGATCGCCAACCGCCTGCCAAGCGTGGCGATTACAGCAAATTTCCACCCCAATGCGCGATCAATGGGGGAGGCCTAAGTCCAGCAGTGGACGATCATAGGCTGAGATGGTGGTGATTGAAATTGTTCATTGTTATATTAATTTACTAAATCAAAAAGCACTGACCTCTTTTTACATAATTAAGATTGCATGAGTTATCAATCGAAATCCATCTTCTATTTTAAACGTTAAAAGTAAACTATTTTTAAATGAATATAATAAAAAGTATTAACTTGGACATTTATCTTGTTAAAAAAACCTAGTAATGCATGCTTCACTGAATTCACTGTTCAATCTGGTGAATAAACATCTAGATTTTTTTCGTCTGAGACATTATTTATGACTACTCACTTAAGAATCGACCCTCGAAGCGTTGAGGTGAGAGTAATCGCTGTATCAAAGCGAAATTTGTCAAAAACACAGCTCCGCGTGAACTTCCGTCAATTCGCTCCAATTAATAACTACTTACTGTCCTCTTTTTACAACAGTCGAATTGCATATTTATGTCTCTCTCGTGTCCCCTTGTTTGAGAAGCCCCGTCGAGATAGAATATTGCCACTTTGTCGCGCCGCCTCCCGCGGGCTATTTATATACAGAGAGAAATTGCAATTTTTCTAGCTACGGAAATACCTATTGGAAAATTTTAAAGTTTCACAAAAGCGAAGAAAATGGCTTTCGAGCTTAGCGAATTGTCGCGGGTTAACGAACTTTGTTCAGGTTTTAATGAAAATTTTTCATAACGGCTTTAATTACACGATAGGCAGTATCAAAGTTTTCTTATGATTAAAGGATTGTAATAAAAAAGATGACTTTTTGGAAATGTCAGATACTTTTGTATTTTGAAAGAATAATTTTTTAAAAATACCAATAAAACAATTTTCACGTGAAAATTATCAGCTTTAAACGACTAGAATGTGTACTAATACGTAGAAATTACAATTCTTCTAGTCAGTCTAGATAAAAATTATAGTAGTGCAACTTCTAACAATTCAGATATTTCTGTCTTCTAAGATAAAAGAAAGCCACCAGCAGCATCTTTTGCGCGTATGATCCGGCTTCACCAGCGATAATAACGATCTCGCGAATACCGATATAAAGAATGGTAACAAGTATTTATACTACGGAGTTCCGTCTCAAGAGTGAGGTGCAGGAACACTCACCCGTTCCACCTTTTACTATTTCCCGCCTCTTTCCTACATAAATATGAACAATGATTAAGTCACTGTTCTATTTTTTTACATATGTTGATCTATAGCGGCGATCATATAACATGTATAACAGTAAAAAAGGGCTCTGACCAAAATATATCAGATGTCAAGAACGAGACAAAAAAACACACACACAAACGGCCGGCAATGCATTTGCGTTCCTCTGGTGTTGCGAATGTCCATGGGCGTCGATGATCTCTTATTATTGGGCGACCCGTTGCTTGTTTGCCCCCTTCTCATATAAAAAAACACACATTCACATTATCAGTCTTAAGACAAAGCAGCGCGATTTAAGAGATTTCGAATTAAAGCACGAAGTTTATTTTTAAAAATACGATTATCTTACATTCCCAGCTTGTGCGCCAAAAACATAAGTTGCTTACGTCATAAGTAGACTAAGGCGTATATTGCTATACAATTAAATTAGCTTGGAGGCGCCAAAGCTATTAAGTCGACGACAGTCCAGCGGGTAGCGTCGAGCGGGAAACGAGTTAAGTGGAATTTTATTTAGCGCCCCGTCGCGACTTAAGCTGTGCTTTATATACTAAGAATCTTTTCATTTACTTGATAAGGAACCGAAATCTATTTGGTTAAATATTCATGTTTAATTTATAGAAATGTAGCGTTTTCATTTAACACTTAACAGACCCTTTAATCGATATAATTCTGAGAGTTTAATGTTATCCTTAAAGAAATTGAGGTCCAGTTTCTAAGCACGCTGGTAACGGTAAAGGTGTCATCTCTGGCTAATTGTGTTCCTACGTTACGAGTCTCGTACAGTAACATCAATAGGACAGTTATTTTGATATTACAATTGGCAAAAAAAAAACAAATTAAATAATCTATAAAAGAATCAACTAATACCTTAACAAAAATCAATTTAAATATATACGCAGAAAAAATACGTAACAATGTTTATAAATGAATTCTTATTTTATGCGAATATTAGACATTGTAATTAAACTAATTTTTACGGATTGTATAGCTTTTAATTAATATTTAAATTTCCGACATTTTGCGCGCTTTACAGCACTCGGTCACGGTAACGGTAGGGCGGAGGGTGCCAAGAATCGCCGATCGGCAGGCTACCATAAACAACTGACCATTGGCACTTTTAACATCCGGACTTTGAGATGAGATGAGGATGTGGGAGAGCTGGAAGTAGAATTGAGGTCCATTAAATGGCATATCCTAGGACTTTCGGAAATCCGTAATGAGGGTGAGGATACCGTGATCCTTGAGTCTGGAAACCTCTTCTACTACCGTGAAGGAGACCAGCTTTCCCATGGCGGTGTCAGGTTCCTCGTTCACAAAGTCCTCGCGAACAACGTTGTGGAGCTTTCGAGTGTGTCGTCGCGGGTTGCATACCTTGTAATCAAACTGAAAGAGAAGTATTCACTCAAGGTTGTGTAATTGTATGCTCCAACAACGGCACACCCGCATGATGAGGTCGAGGCCATGTATGAAGATATCTCCAAGGCCATTCATACCACCACCAAGACCCATTTCACGGTTGTTATTGGGGACGTCAACGCCAAAATGGGAGTACAAGGAGAAAACGAATCGATACGAGGATGATATGGTTTGGGGTTGAGAAATCGCAGAGGGCAAATGCTTGTCAATTTCCTGCACATGGAGGGGCTTTATTTGATGAACTCATATTTCAAAAAGAAGCCCCAAAGAAGATGGACTTGGAAAAGCCCCGATTAAGTGACAAGGAACGAGATTGATTTCATCATGACGGATAAAAAGCATATATTTAAGGATGTCTCAGTTGTCAACAGGTTTACCGCCGGTAGTGACCACCGGCTTGTACAAGGCACCTTAAATATCTATACCTATAATACTATAAGCTTGAAAGAGTCCGTATAGTGAAGTGAAGTGAATCGACTCTACGTCCGACTCTTCCCCAGAGCATCTCAGCTGGATGTTCAAAGGATGATAAGGCGTGACTATCGTAGTTTCAATACCAAAACGCATTGAAGCTGCGATAGAGCGTAATAGAGGCCTAAAGTCCCTTGTTCGGACATCCAAAAGTACCCCTCTGCTGAAGCTTAAGCGAGAAGATGGCTCTGTAGTAACTTCTAAGCCAGAGATTTTACGTGAAGTGGAAACATTTTATGGCAAACTTTACGCTGCACACACTTCTCCACCCACACCCGCCGCTTGCGCTGGTGACAGCCGAGCACCGCTAACACAGCACTACTCGGAGAACATCCCGGAAATCAGCTTAGGTGAGATTAGGATATCCCTGGAACATGGTTAAAAATGGTAAACCGCCTGGTGAAGATGGAATTACTACAGAATTGCTGAACGCCGGAGGGACTCCAATCCTGAAGGAACTACATCGGCTGTTTAATTCCGTCATTCACAACGGGACTATACCATTGGCGTGGACCAGGAGTCGGGTCGTTTTATTTTTCAAAAAAGGTGATACATCTTTGTTGAAGAACTATAGACCGATCTCACTCCTGAGCCACGTTTACAAGCTCTTTTCTAGGGTCACGCATCGTGTCGCCCGAAAGATTGATGAGTACCAGCCACCGGAACTGGCTGGGTTTCGTAAGGGTTACAATACCGTAGACCACATCCATACCCTCAGGCAGATTATACAAAAGACTACGGAGTATAATCTTGACTCTATCGAGACCTGGTCAGTTCTGAAATTTACAGCGTTGCCAAATAGACTACCGCTATATCGAGAAGCTGAGATGTCTATATGACGTCGCGACGATGACCGTGCGAATTCAGTACATGCAGTCTAAGCCTATCAAGCTGCAGCGGGGTGTAAGACAGGTAGATGTCATCTCCCCAAAACTATTCACCGCTGCACTCGAAGATATTTTTAAGACGCTGGACTGGCAAACACCTCGCGTTTGCCAGTCCAGCTCAACGTCAATGGCGAGTACATCTCAAATCTTCGGTTCGCGGATGACGTAGTCATTATGGCTGAATCGCTGGAGGATCTCGAATACTCGACGATCTCAACGCTGCTGCTGTTCTCAAAGTCAGTAGGCTGAAGTGACAATGGGCCGGTCACATCTGTCGAGCTAGCGACGGCAGATGGGGGAGGAAAATCATGGAATGGAGGGAGGCCACGGATGGGAGCCAGAAGCGTGGGGCGCCCACCGTCCAGATGGTCCGATGACCTCGTGCGGATGGCAGGAGGTCGCTGGATGCGGAAATCGGATGACCGCATACTGTGGAAGGCATTGGGGAAGGCCTATGTCCAGCAGTGGACTGATATAGGCTAATGATGATGATGATGACAGCACTGATGTCCAATGTCCAACACGTGAAACGTCAGGAATTAAAATATTAATAAAATGCTTAAAATTAGTTTAATTTCAACATCAAGATATTTTAAACCATTTCTTGCGTTCCTCTGAATTGGTTCAGAAGTATGTGCAACCGATCGACCATATGTGAATCAATCGTGAACTTCGTCAGTTTATAATCGGCATACTGGCATATTACAAACTGACATGATATACGTAAAAACGCATGCAAAATATAAGTTTACCATTTAACAATTTTAATTCTATAACTTAACTATCGAAAAATGACACGTCAGATTATGAACGATAGTTCACAACGCTTAGTTCACAATGCTGACAGTTTATAATCTGTCTAGACCGATTAAAAACTTGTGAAAAATTACGTTATGGTTACTAAGGGAATAAAATAAGAAAATCATATTTGTGTACCGTAAAATAACATTTTATTTCATTCTTTATAATTGTCACTGAAGCTATATCGGGTACATAATACAGACATTCACTTATATTTAAACAAATAGGTATTTATTAATATTTTATGACATCAATAATATATAACATACAATCACATTCATCTGGCACACAGTCCTTATTATGACACATTTCTAGCAACATCCATTCACATCCATCATCCCACATATCATAATACCAATATTTGGACAAATATTTGTTTCAAATGTACTTACAAATATGACGTATGTTACTTTGGAGTATTTGTTTAACAGTATGAATCAAACAAAATACAAAATATAAATACAACAATGTATTTAAATTTATCGACAAAAAAAATAAAAAAAACAAATCAGTTAAGATTTTGTGCAAGTTTACCGTATGTCTTATTACGTGTGAAGAAAAAAAATTGTGTATATTTGTTTATATGGTTAACAAATACTTTTCAGTGACTTATATTACATATTGTATTAAAAAAATAAAAACGTTCCATTTGCAAGCAAACTAGCGACCTATGTATTGCACAAAGTTATTTATTAAGCCCGCTTCACACAGACGCCGAATTCACAGCAAAAAGACGTATTAAATAATATAATAATATAATATTTTGGTATTAATATAGCGCAAGGCTTTTAGTAAATAAGCCCAAACGATGGTATTATAAAAGTAACTTCTATGTCTACTACATTTATTTATATAAAGTAAAGTATCCAATAACGTCAACTTCTCGCCTTTACCTTGCTTCGAATACATATCGATTGATCGACGTCTGTGTGTTGCGTGCCTTATTCGGTACGGCGGATTACGTAATTAATATTACTTTTAACTGTAAGAGGTACTTCGATTGTTTATCATTATTAGAAAACTTACAAGCTAATGCCAAATTAATTGCAAATCAAATAAATAATTCAAAAGAACGCTACGTGCATTATAATGCCTAAAAGGTAACCACCCTGTTTCATCCATAACGCGTTTTAAATACAATCATTTAAGTGGCATACATACGCATATATACGTTTCACTAAATTTCAAAAGCTTAGTTTACTCTCCAAATTGGACCAGAAATATTGGTCGTATATTCTTTTGACGAGGCGAGAAAGAAAATCTTCACCTATGTTTTCTTTCGCAATTTCGTTAGGATGGACAACTTAAAAAAGCACATCTATAATTTGAATCAAAATGAAAATATTTAGACCACTGGCAAGAAGCGATTTGGTTACAAGTAACGAATGTAACTGTGTTTTAAGTAAATAGTTAGATTTGTGCTAACTTCTTCAATTGTAAATTCCCTTGATAGGTTCCTTGAATACATTTAGAGAAGCTTATGTGGACCGTTACAGAGTTTTTAATTACCGGGATGGACTCTTCGTACATTTATTATATAATATAGAACATTTATATATGTATATACATCGGCCAGATTACAACTTATACGACAATTCAATTTTATAGACACATTGAAACATTTACACATCCAATTTTATTTATCTAGTCTTAACTATTCAATAATCGACACATTTTTATTAATTCCTTGTTAACTATGAAATCCATATATTTCACTTAGATGGTCGAATGAATTTACATGACGTAACACTCTCAAAAATCTGATAGGTTGAATAGTTCATCTAATATTTAGCATACACCAAGCCTTGGGTTCGAATCTCTATCAATCCTGAGAGTCATTAATTTGTCATAATTACAAAATATTGTATCGTTGGTTTTAGGTTGGGTGGAAAACATGTAAAAATGCATAAATAAAATTATCTACTGCCAATCGTTTTTATCAGTAAGAGCTAATTTTAGTTTCAAAATGTGGTTATTTATTTCTAGTACCTTAATTGTTTAAAATGTTTCGTAAACGAAATATTTGTATCGATTTAGTCAAAATCTTATTACTATACGCTTTAATAAAAATATTTACTTAAAATATAGTGATTAATTGTAAGTTAACATAGTAACATAGACCGATGAAATTATATAAACACAAGAAATTAAATTGCGTTTCAATTTAATTTCTTCTTAAGTGAGATTATTTTCATAATTGTAAAATAATTGTGATATTGTTATTTACATGTATAACTATAATATTTTACTAAGATTACCATTAATTATATGTTTACTTTTTACGTTATAGTTTCTATGTATAATTTGTGATATAATAGACACATTTGATTCGTGGAATTGCTGAAGTTTGAATTTGATGAATCCTTGCAGTCTCATAAAAGCATTTTTTGTAATCCAAAAGACTCTTGCTGACTTAACTGACAACCAAACGAAGTTACCTTGGGCGTTTTTTACGAAACGATTTGCTTCGAAGAAGCCTACATCCGCAACTGGACACTCCCGGCAAAAGCGAGTTAATATTTTCCATTACCATTGCGTTGCAAACTCTCATTACCATCGCCTAAAGAAAATAGTTTGTAATTATGTAACTAATTTTTTAACCATAGTAAATAGTTTTGAGGCTTTTAAATAAAAATCTGTTTTATATCTGACTCCCTAAATGCCCTGTATTCACTATTAGTTTCAAATATTTTTAATTCGCTGCGCAAGTCAGCAGCAAGCAAACAAAGTAACTCCACTACAGCCGATTGCTTTATTTGGTCTCAAAATCTAGCGACTCTTGGTTTCTGCCGAGGCAGGATCGGGTAAGGCGAATTGGAATGAGGCAAGCCCTGGTAAGGCAGACTGAAGCAACGCAAGCGTGGGTGAGGCAGCATGTGGATACTTCTAAGGCTTCTCTGGTTTTTAATTTTGTATTTACTTCGTGTGGCTACTCATCTAATCTACACGTGATAATTTGCTTTGTTATATGAGCCGAGTCAAAGATTGCCAAAGTCACTTCAGTTCTTACCCCACAACTAACTACTGTTTTGGTGTTGATCCTTTTCTGGCCTGGACGGACTTTTATGTCCTCAGGAACTCTATTCTAAAGTTACATACTTATTCATATTATATGTAAAACTTAAAATCTATCATAATTATATTCCCTAAAATTAAATTCCATTGTATCCACTTAATAAAAGCTTATACAATTATAATACTAAACATTCATTATACAGTTGCACTCAAACCATTATTTTATTTATCTTGATTTTTTATTTACATTTAATTAAATGTCAATAATGTGTACTGTCCTTTATCATGAATATGCTAATGAACTTTTTATTTAAGCGTTGATAAAAAAAAGAACTCGAGTAAATAACTTACTTAACTACGCAATAAAGATGAAATAAAAAATGTTTCTGTCTCATCGTAATGTAAATGATATGTGAATATTAAATCAATAAAATTGTCATTCACATTACGATGAGAAGTCTTATTTTAAATAATATATGTTTTTTATTCATAGTAAAACTGAATTCTATGAATTCCCTTCTTCAGTGCAAATCCCTATGTTCCCTAGCATTCCCTTACCTTGATAATTATAATATATATAGTATCAATTTAATAAAATCATAAATTACCACACTTATATGTTACATTATCACACATTAATTAATACATAATTTAAAAATATACAGTCTATGTACCGACATGTAGCTTATTTATACATTACTGGTAACTGTGAATTATAAGGAATACTTTTATTCACACCCATTACTTTTTACTAACCGGTTAGCGCAGTGGCAAGATACTTGATTCTCACGCCGCAGGTCGTGGGTTCGATTCCCATCCAGGACAAACATTTGTGTGCATAAATATGTCTGTTTGTTTTGTGTCTGGGTGTAATTATCTATATACGTATGTATTACTAAATTTAGTATTTACAAAAGTATTAATATATGTAGTACACCAGTTATCAGGTTTCCATAGCACAAGCTCTGCTTAGTTTGTATCAGATGACCATGTGTGAATAATGTCCCGAAATATTTATTTATATTTATCATTACCAAAAAATCATCAATAAAACATTTATGGCTAGTATTTAAAGACTGTCTTATTGATATTACAAACTTAAACTCCTTTTTTTATATTCTTAATCGTTCGATTATTTTTAGAAAAATGATGCTTAAAGTTCACTAACGATAATTTTTTGTTTTCAATAGTTTAATCTCGCAGGCACTTTGGTATAAGAAGAAAATGAAGTGGAAACTGCTACAGATATTAAGATAATCGAAACTTGGGAGAAGTTACATTTTGACTTAAGAGGTAATTTCCAATATCGCGTACAACTTAAGTCGAAGTTATGTTTAAAGTCGTTTTATTACAAGAAAAAAATTACTAAGTTTTATTATAATAGAGAGAAGAGGTTATTAAGGAGGTGAAAGTAATACATTAAATGTAAGTGCTAAGGGCTTGTCTAAAATCGTGGAGGGCGGCGAGGAGTTGAGGCGCAGTCGGCCGCCCTGACGGCAGAGTGGTCCAACACCACGACATAAGTCCATACCTGGTTAGAATATAAAAATTATTAAAAAAAAAACTTAGCACCCTTATTCCTAAAACCAGCTATCACCAATATCTTGGTTCATCATTTTCGCTTAGCTTTTTGTTTAATGCTCGGTCCCACAAAGGCGTAGCGTGATATGAAATGAAACTTAAGAATTGGGGTGTCAAATTCCAAAATAATTTTTCTACTAATTCTAATAAAATAATTTTTAAACTAGCGCATTCAAATTTATTATTATTTTTCGGTGACATAGCGTTATGGTTCTACCATTTAATCATGGTCTTTTTACTTTGTTGGTAATTTTTTGCGGGGCCGTTAAGAGTAAAGATTCCTATTAGGTATGATCCTTGCACTTTCCTGCTTCCATTTTCGCTTACTAGTACTGCTGCGTACATCTACTACGCCTAGTCGTTGGGAACAGATTAGCTTTAATATTATTTTGTTTAATAATGCCAACTACTATTATATCATAGAGGAACTATTTAAGTATACTTTAATTGTGTAGACAGCATACTCACAACTCGTCAGGACAGTTGTGCGGTTGCGAGGGCCGATAACCGCCACTGAGAAAAGCGCCCACGTCCGCCGCGTCCAGCTCGGCGAGCGGCGCTGCGCCGAGTGTCGCCAACTCCCATAGTGTTATTCCTAATGACCACTGGGAGAAACAGTTTGTTTTTAAGAAACTTACAAGATGAAGAAGAATTAATTTTGGACTAAAAAGGTTGGACACGAACATATGGGAAATTTAACTAAAATATATATTACAATATTCTTGAATTTTTTTTTCTTATATTTTACCAGCATTTTCCATATTATCGAATGGTCTTCTATATAGCGTATAACAAAATTATTCATAAGTTTTTCTTACCACGTCTGAACCTGTTGTGTACTGATTCTGAAGCAGCGACTCTGGCGCCATCCACTTGACCGGTCGGTTCTCGTTATCTCCGAGACAGTGGTAGTCGTCGGGGAATAGATCGCGCGAGAGGCCATTGTCGGTCACCTTCAGTCTCAACTTCTCGTCCACTCTGAACGAGAAATTGTAAATATAGAAGAAAAATAGAAGAAAAATAGATAGTAAATAAATGTATCGGTAAAGTTTAGTCTGCCAGTTATGTGTACAGTAGTCTAGATTTGACGGATTTAATATATGCATTTTTACTGGAATTCATAGAAAAGGTATTATATGTAATAGTGAATAGAACATAGTAGTATAAATGTAATATAATACGAGGGTTGACACAGAATAATTTTTATTGGAGAGATTAATAATTTTAAAAAATATTTCATGATTTGAATAGAAAGGAAATTAAGTTTTGCCCATTTATGTATATCTTAGAGTTAATATTTGTCGAACAAGCTGCTCGACTCTCGCTCCTTGTATGATTTTTGACAAATAGAGCGCCAAGCGACTTCTTTTTCTTTAAATGCCTCTAAATGAAGAGAATGTCAATAAGTAAAAAGGCAAAGAAGACTGTCTACAGTAGTGACTGGGGGTTGGCCGTCAGATCGTGAACTTATAACGCTGGTTTATTACCTAATGTTTCGAATCCATGACTTTCTTCTACATCCAACGCGTATCCTACCTTCGATTTCGCTCATCATTATAAGTCCTAATCAAGCGACTCCTAGAATCAAACTACGGTCTCCAATTCAAACTACTTTAGCTTTAGCATACGTTGTAAGTCTATGTCCAACACTAGATTTCCAAAAACTGTAAAGAATCCAGGATACGTTTAAAACTTGAGATGTTTGTATCTTTGATCAAAACGTTTTCATACATGCAGTTCCTGGCCGCGACGTCGGCATGTATCACCCGCTGCACGTGCAGATAGGCCAGACCGCACGCCGCCTGCGCACCCAACTCCACCAGCTCGCGAGTCGCCGGCGTTGTCTGTTGCCCCAGTCGACACGACGTTAGAAACCTAAGACGTTAACATTTCAATTTAATTTAACCCTGACTTCAGATATAACGTCCACATTTGTTAGTAACAAATACTTAAAACTAGATTAGATGGAAAGATCCTTAGATAATGTATTATTTAATTTATAATGCAACATGGGTGTCGATCCAGTGTAGGTACAGAAGTTATGAAAAAATAAATTACAATTACAACAATTAGACAACTTGATTTTTTGAAAAATTACGGGTCGTGGCTTCGATTCCCACCCAGCACAAACATTTGTGTGCACGAACATATCTGTTTATCTTGTCTGCATGTAACGACCACCAGAGGACGGGCAGCAACGTCCTTTTCCTAATACCGTGGAACATACTGTGATCGTCAACTCGCCTGCCAAGCGTGGCTATTATAGCACGATTATGGGGGAGGCCTAAGTTCAGCAGTGGACATTCATAGGCTGAAATGGTAGTGAATGATGGACAGTAAAAATTATAATTTATACATCATCATCGCGTAAAAATGCTATTGTACCTTATTTTATTTTAATTATTCTACGTTTCCAGTAAATGAAATTATAATGATTTTACAAAACAAAGTCTTACATACAATGAGTATATAAGGTGTACAATAAGGCGATATTTAAAATGAAATTTATTTCACTAGCAACACGGATATTGCATTTTTTACGTCAAACTCAAATAATAATTTTGTAAATTGTAACCTCAAACTAATAAAAAGCGCCCTCTAGCTAACTTTGTAATATGTTAAAATAAATGGTAAAATTGTGTGAGTGCAGAATTCTCTGTATATTCACCAAAAATTTCACAATGGTGGAAAATAATCTTATTTACGTACTACAAATAAATTGTGTTGTTAATGAGATCATTTTTTATCATTTTGAAATTGATGGTGAATATTTCTTACATTTAAAATGCCGTTTTTACTGTGTGAATGTGTGAAAAAGTTTTTTTCTCAAATATAATAATGTGCGAAATTTTTTGTGTTCAAAAAACAAACGTAAATGGGTTCATTTTCTATCATTGCGAATTTTTTGGTGAATATGCAAAGAATTCTACACTCATACAATTTTACCCAATTTATGATACATGTAAGGCTTAAATAAAAATTTTATAATAATTCACCTCTTAAGATTAGAAGAATGCGAGACACAGCAGTATACTAGAAGTGGTTTGCGGGCTTCCTCAGCGCACGCGGCCATCGGAGCGAGCACGTTAGCGTGGACTAAACCACAGAGCCGCAAACCTTCCGCCACGAACAAGGCTGCCTGCATCGCAGATGCCGCTTCTAAATAACAAGGAAACATTTAAGAAAAATACTCCACAGTCATGATTTTAGAAAGAAACATTGACACCTACATACATATCTTTAGGAGTTATCGCAACCATCTATATATACGGTATTTATACATATTTGGTATAGATACATACATTCTATTAGAGTAAAAACCGAGGACAGAAAGAAACTGATTACATTTTATCCATTATTCACGTACAGGCGAAAATGTTGTGGATAATTATGATATTTTTTTTTAATTAGTATTGATTACTATCGGGATTTAAATAGGCGATAACAATGTAGCTTTTTGACAAAGAAAGAAATTAAAATCGCCTTAGTCTTTACATTTTGAAGTGTAAAAACATAACTCTTTACAACTAAATTTAAATTATTTATATAAATAATTAAATGGGCATTTCACTTTATTATTACTCGGAAATTATTGCTTTTAACGATTAAATAAATATAAAAAAAAACTTTATTGTGACGACATTACTACAATCAATATTTCTTTTTGGTATGCAACAACGTTAATAAATATACTTGTGTAAATGTAAAAAGTAGTAAGCAAAATTTTACTTACCTGAAACAGTCTTGACTATAACTTCCTCATAAGTGTCATCGCGTTTGTACACTCCTTTGTAAACTCTGCCGAACGTCCCCTCGTGCACTAGAATCTCCAGGCGTATATTGGACCGGGGCGCCGAGAGGTAGCGGAGTTGTTCCGACGGGTCTGTTATGCGATCCTTTGTTGTTTGCTAATCAAAATATAAGTAGTTTGTTAATTTTGTATGCAATAAATTTATAAAATGTAAATAAAATAAAACAATTTATGCATTTAAAATCGATGACGTGATTTAAATTATTAACGGACAATATTTATTTGTAGCATGTTATGATAACACATACAAATTAGGGCTTTCCTTCAATATCGTAATTATTGAAAAATAGATACAACTAGAAATAAATAGAATAGATAAACTTATTTCTTTCATGTTGGAATATTTCTGAATAAACCTGAAATCATACTGGTTTTTCCTTCACAATACAATTTAATTTCTCGTGTTCATTTCGCCTTTATTTAAAAGTCAGGTGCGCGGGCATCTAATTCAATTCAGTCGTCGCAGAGATGCAGAACGATATCGTTAATCGAGTTTTGAAGCTAAATTTTGTTTCTAACTTGTATTGGACGTTGAATAAGGAATACAAACTTTGCTTACGGCATAACTAGCAAAGTTATCGAAGCTTTTGCACCGCTACAAAATACATTATGAACACGATTTTGTTTCAAAACTGCTACTCGTTTAATATCAGCTCGAGTTTAAAAATATTTTCGGTTTATATTTAATATATTCGTCCTTTCTTTTCTTAGACTTAAATTGTACAGATTTTCATTTTGCACGTTTACATTTTTAAATTATACTAATCCTATTATTTTATTATTTCTTTCCCTACTTCATATTAAACAAAAGTATGTAAGATACCTGCATCTTCATCGATTTCGTAAAAGTTTACGAATAGAACTAATGATTTACTTTCTCGTTTGTACACTTGAACTATAAACAAAACATCCATACTGTTTTATATATAACAATAGAATTATGAATTTTATTAACATATCAAAACAATAACATTCTTCAATAATGCATGAATTATAATCTAGTGAGAGATATTACAGACGTAAAGTCAATCATTTGTACTTCGTTTACTTATAGTCAACAAGCACCCTCTTTACTTCATCTCTCCCTCTTAATAACGACTCTCATACCACATCACTAGGTTTTGTGAGTTTTATGTCCGGTTGGCACAGTGGTAAGATACTTGCATTTCACGCCGCAGGTCGTGGGTTCGATTCCCACCCAGGGCAAACGTTTATGTGGATGAACATGTCTGTTTGTCTTGTGTCTGGGTGAAATTATCTGTATATGTATGTATTTACAAAAAGAAAAGTATTAATATATGTAGTATATCAGTTATTTGGTTACCATAGTACAAGCTCTGCTTAGTTTGGGGTCAGATGGCCATATGTGAGTAATGTAAAAAAATATCAAGAACCATCTTAAGTTCAATACATCCAAGTCCATACAAGTTTAGTACAAAACTTACTAGGAATTTCAAACGTAATTCAATTAATCGGGATAGTTACTTGTGGCTCTTACTTTAAACACTCGTTCGGTATAAGTTGCTAGATGTCTAAGACATCAATCGGCAATTAATAAAATTTATCATTGTGATCAAGGAACAGTCGACGTTTAACGAGTCCTTCTGGACTACGCGATGAAGCTCTTTAAATTTATTATTTAGTTATTACAACAGGCGACAGCACGAAGGCTCATCCCGTGCGGTGTTGGTTCGTGTCGAAGTAAATCGCTAATTGCATTACGCCTGTATCACCTTAGGGGTGGAGGCGGGCGGCGACGTTGCAAGCCGCTCAAATTGGATCTCTAACGAGGTAAAGGGCCCATTTCATGCGCATTCAACCTCCGACGAGGAAATTTAAATAAATAGAGAACCCTCTTTGTATTTAAAACGTTTAATATATTTTCTTAAATTGATTATGAAATAAAGAACTTATTTATTCAAATAATTGCCATGTTTATGTATTTTTTGTTTAAATTTTCACTGGACCTCATACAGATTAGATAAATATTTAATATTAGTGCAGAAGGTGCAGAAGGTTAATATTAGTGACTGACCGGTTGGCGCATTGGCAAGACACTTGCCTGTCGCGCCGCAGGTCGTGGGTTCGATTCCCACCCAAGACAAAC
>DWLR01000468.1:0-25357 GCA_018246295.1 Papilio alexanor hazarajatica
CGATATTTGACCTTTTAGAGCTAAGTGACGGTTCATATGTTGCATTATTATACAGTTGATTAAATAACTAATCAAATCTTACTTAAATCGCCACATACTTTTAGTGAGACGGGATTTTTTTTACCCAATATGTGACAGTTCCAATATGTGATACTTCTTAAAAGATTATCCAAGGATACTTTATTATTTTTGAGGAGTGAAAAAAGGAGTTGAAAATCCTGATAACAGGTGTGAATATAATTTTTTTAAATTTACCAAATCCTAACGAAACAACATTGTAAAAATGTTAAAAGTTAATTTTTAAGTTGAGTTTAAATTAAAATTAATTAAGTTAAAATTAAACACGCAATTCCGTACAACCGAAGCGTCCAGCCTAAGTAGAACCATAATCAGCCCATTTGACTATATAGATCGAAGGCCAAGTTACATTGGAAATTTCAAAATTTTTAACTTTTTATTACAATTTTTAACTATGAATTATCTTTGAACCATCGTCATTTTATGGAATATTATATATGAACTAAAGTTTCTTCCCAATCAACTAAATAGTCATTTTATAGCATTTTTTCTGAAGAAATGTTTAACGTAACACTTGAAATTGATATCATTTTTTATTTATGCATCAATTTAGCTGAAATAAAAAGCTTAATCTTACGATTCAACCTTATTTACTACACATTGGTGAAAACCGCATCCAAATCAGTTAAGTCGTTTCTGACAATGTAAACAATGTAACAGACAAACAGACAAAATTAAAAAAAATCGTTGTTTTGAGTTCTATAGCATTGGTAAATAACTGTTAAAATACCTCAAAAACCGGAAAGAACAGGTTTACCATTAAACGTGAAATCAAGTGCAGATTTTGCACTGCTCTACGCTTACAATTGTATTAAAAGGCGATTAAGCTTTACTATGTTCTTCATATTAAAGCTATTCTTTAATCCGGATTATATAAAAATAAGAAGAATAATTGATGGTTATACTCAGTTCCCAGCGTATTTCAGAGGAATGGAGGTGAGGTGGTTACCTCGATTTTATAAATTTTATATTATCCTAAAATACAAGAAATAATTCGCCGGACGCATTTTATGTGATGTAAAACTTTAAAATTATTATTCAAATAAAAAAGCAATAAAACGAAATAATTATACCGAATTAATAGGTACGGCTCATTAAAAATCACATAACATGACGGAACATACGATATCGGGCGTAATCTGTACCTGAGCGGGCATCGAAGCGGCGCGGGCGGTTACCGACAGGTTGGCCGACAGTTGAGACCAACATCTGTCGCCGACACGCGCGCACTCCGACCACCTTAGACAACACCCCGTCTTACGCATCTAAGTGTCGTAACAAACTCTCCTTGTCTGACAGTTGTAGCCGGCATCTGTCGCCGACATTCACGCCGACAGACCCAGCCGACTGCTTTAGACATCACCCCCGCGACTGACACATCTAATTGCCGTATCAAACGTAACCTATACGTCTCTCACACAGACAACAGGAACCGTTAAGTTCCGTTTGACAAACCTGCCTCACACCCTAAACGAATTCAAAATAGATAGCCAAAGTGCAAGGGTTGCAAATAGCAAATTATTGTCCCCACTAATGTGAAACCGGTCGTAATTCAATACGACACATCCCTCGCTAAGACTTTTATGTCTTCATTCAGATTGAAGCACTACGGATATTAAGAACAAAAAAAATCACTGTAGAAGTTTGAAATTTTGCAAGAAATTAATCAACATAAATGATTTATATCTGTAGAAATTTTAAAAGATTGACTGTATGCATCTTAACAATATCGATTAACAATAACAAGGTCTATTGAACTCATAACCCTAACAAAATTTATATAGGTTCACCCTCCGTTACTGTAGGCTATGGTAAAGCCCTAAGTGAAATCTTACTAACAAGACCCTTGGGTGTAGGTCGACTTTCGAAGTGTGCAGTTGATTGTTCAAAGGCGGTGTAAATGTGGAGCTAAATATCGAGTTAGATAGCTTAGGGTCGACTGGCCAGGTGCGCGCTGAGACGGTCCCGTGGGGTGCTTTGTCGCGAGAACAATGGCCGCGGGACGTCTTCGCGTATTGTCGCCGATCAGCTGTCGTGGTGCGTTGCTTTACTCGATTCGAAAGCCACGGCCGTGACACTGTTACACAAATCTTAAATTCTATACTCAGATTTTTATATGACGAGCGGATTTTTATATTCCGATTATTAAATTCCATATAACTTTTACAAATATTTTTTTTATAAATGAGAAACGGGAAAGGGGTTCATACGACCAGGTAGACACACTAAACTCAAGGATTATTGTCAGGTAATTAATAGGTTTCATAAAATTTCGTGTCGATGTTTCGTTATATGACTAATTTCTGAAAGGTACAAATTGTCTTCAAATATATACACAATTGAACTTCTTCTAAAGCTCAACGCTTTTCAAATAAACTTAAGTAAATAACTAGACAAATCGCAGCGTTACTATGTAAATTCTAAAATAACGAATCGAACTATAAATTAAAAAGTAATTTAATATGACAAAGGTTCATTGAAATAGAAACCTATTCTTTTCAACTACTTAAAGAACAACTTAATACTCAAATTTCAATAAAATTATATGACGTAAATTAAACCCGTGCGTTAAGATCAAAAGGTCCAAGGGTCAAGGAGTGTTATTAACCTGTTAACACCTCTGGTAATTCACGATCGGTTACTGGCAATTATGTCACTTCCGGAGTCCTGACGACGTGGGTTTGACGGCCATAAGCTAAGCATTTCCTTACAATGCACACCGCTATGAAGCGGGTAGATTGTTAATATATAATGAATGCTTTGACACGATCTTGTAAACAGAAACTAGTTTCATAAAGTGAATTTGAAGAAAGAGGAAGTGTCCATCTTTTTTGTATAATTACTAACCTTAAAACATTTTCCTTGAAAACATTAAATATTGACATCGTTACATTAAATCGGTAAATACAATATATTTATAAAATGATATTTCAAAGCGATGCGATGACTCGATCATACGACCTTAAACAATGGTTATTTCATTTTAGACAGATTTTCTCTTATTTCAGTTGGTTAATCATAATTTTACATGCGGAAAATTTAAACAAATAATGTTAGTCTTATATCGTGACATGTGTTAAAACTAATCGCAATGGCATAACAAGTTACAGTAATAGAATTCTATTGCCGTAATTTGTTATGCCAAGGTATGCACAAGATCTAATGATAGTTACATTAAACTAAGGATTGCCGTAAAATTAAAAGAAGGTTAAGTGTTCGATTTTAACGAAAACTCTGATTCCTAAGAATATTTTTTAACGATAAATAAAATAAACAGCTTGGATCGCAATAGGAAGAGCAAAAGATGTTATTTGGGTAATTCACGAAAACATTTTTTTGATTAAATTTGACATAAATATAGATGTACGTAAATATGCATCACTACGTCAGTTGATTTCTGTTTTTTTTCATGAATAAGATAATACAATTTCCAATTGGCAACCATAAAATCCTACTTACAAAATCTATTAAAAAAAGTACAAAAAAAATGCAACAAATGCAACATGCAATTTGACAATAGGAGTGGTAACTGGACAGGGGTCAATGGAGGGATAGGGGCTGAGGGCTGGGGTGCGACACAAGGTGTGCGATATCACTGCAACGGCATGTGCGTTCCGATACACGCACCGGCCCTCCGCCACGAATGCTACATGCCATGCGGACACGCACTCAAATCCATTACAAATAAAGGGAGGTACGTAATGCCCGATTACAATTGCTCCCTCTTGCCGTTAAGTTACTTGTCGAGGCGTTAACAATCATTTAAATTGTCAAATTTATTTTTAATTCTTCTAAAATGCTTAAGGCATTGCCTCGAACAGTTAAACCCGATAGCGCTTAGTCAAAACCATAGTTATAAAACTATGGTTTAATCAATCAATTAAAATCTTTGTATAAAAATCAGTCATGCCAAACTAATACTATTACGAATGTATATATGCTAAACAAATATAAAAGCTGTAATGATTATTTTACTAAAGTAGTAGTATTATTTTAGTAAGTTACTAGCTGTTGCGCGCGACTTCGTCTGCGTGGAATTCAATATTGATGTATCTATATGTAAACATATACATATATCTGGGTAAAAAAACGTTCCGCTAAAACCGTACATTTTTCCAGGATAAAAGCCTAAGTCATGTTCCAGACTATAATCTATTTCTGTGCCAAATTTCGTCCAGATCTGTTCAGCTGGTGTGAAGTTACGTGGTGACAAACGTCCATCCAAACATTCGCATTTATTATATTATAGCTGTTGCCCCCGACTTCGTCCGCGTGGAATTCAATATTGATGTATCTATATGTAAACATATACATATATCTGTGTGAAAAACCTTCCACGGAAACCGTACATTTTTTTAGGATAAAAGCCTAAGTGATGTTCCCGACTATAATCTATCTCTGTGCCAAATTTAGTCCAGATTTAGTCAGATGGTGTGGAGTTACGTGGTGACCAACGTCCATCCAAACATTCGCATTTATAATTTATAACATAATGATATTTTTTACCCTTCGTATTTTTTTATAATAAATACTATCCTATATCCTTCCCAGTAACTTAATGAAAATATGTGTACAAAGTTTAATGATGATTGGTTAAGTAGGTTTTACGAACGCTACTTGTTTTCACAATTAAATGTAGCATATTTTATTTCCTACTTAACTAACTTATATATTCAGTTTAAATTATTACCTAACCTAACCTATAAACAAAATAAATAACCATTTTATTGCCAGAAAAAAAGCACAAACACAACCTACCACTTTGTGCATAACAAAAAATATACAGTTTTTTTTTTTAATTACGCCCATTTTTGTCATCGACTAATAGATTTAAGGAGCCCGAAAAGAAATTTAAGTGAAATATCAGTTTCAGTTTAATCTCTACCAAAATGTTACCTAAAATCTTAGGACGCCTTTAAAAGATATGGACTCTATATTTGACCTTTTAGAGCTAAGTGACGGTTCATATGTTGCATTATTATACAGTTGATTAAATAACTAATCAAATTTTACTTAAATCGCCACATATTTTTAGTGAGACTTCCGTCTTTCTTTTTGTACCCAATATGTGACAGTAAAAAAAGAACACGTTTTGAAAATCCTGGTAATCGATGTTGATATTAATTTTTAAATTTAGCAAATCCTTTTTTTTATTATTTTGACATCTAGCTACCTAACAAAGCAACATTATAAAATGTTTAAAAGTTAATTTTTTGACCTGCTTTGTAATAAACACGCAATGCCATACAACCGAAGCTTCCAGCCTAAGTAGAACCATGATCAGCCCATTTGACAATATAGATCGAAGGTCATCGATCTATATTGTCAAAGGATTGAAGGTCAATATAGGAAATTGCCAATGTAACTTCATTGGCAATTTCAAAATGTCTATTTTTAACTTTGTATTATCTTTGAACCATTGTAATTTTATATCATGTAAATTAAACTAAAGTTTCCTCCAATCAACTAGTCATTTTATAGCATTTTTTCTGAAGAAATGTTTAACGTAACACTTTAAACCGATTTAACTTTTTTTATTTATAAATAAAAACATCATCTAACCATTGAAGCTAATTACTACACATTGGTGAAAACCGCATCCACATCGGTTTAGCCGTTTCTGAGATTAGCGCGAACATTGTAACAGACAAACCGACAAACAGACAAAAATTTTAAAAATCGTTGTTTATAGTTCTATAGCATTGGTAAATAGATATTGTATAGTAATACCCCCTGTAATAGATTTGCTAATTTATTTTCCATTTACAGACACCGATCAGTTAAGTTTTTAATATATGTATAGATTTCCCTCATAAACAAACTAAACATGATAAGAATAATACCAATTATTGATAATTTACCATGACAGATATTTTAAAAGAATGTTTAAATTATATACACTCCAAGTAATTGTTATTGATTAACGTTAATGAACGCGAAGCCAAGACAACAAAATATCTGGCGTTCAACCCGCATACTGCTTCAAACTTAGAAGATTTATGTTTTGCTTAAATATGTCGACATTTCGTGTTGTACGAAAGACCTTAACATGACGATAAAGTAATTTACACTTAGAACTAATGAGTCAGCTCGCCCTTTAGTGACTTCAGCAATATGTTTTGTAGCTGATAACTAATGTCAGCCTTGCAAAGGTTTCCATAATTCTTTAAGGCCATCGGGCCCTAATTTTTATGGTAGGAAGTAAGGATTAACTAAAACCTTATTTAAACAACATAAGATAGGCCATTGCCATGTTAGACCTGATACTAAACAATTGTTATATAGAGTTGAGCATTTTTATTGATGCGGTGTCATAGGAGTGGTAAAATTTAAGGATATCAACAGAATTTACGCTTAAATAACGCCTTAAACAAAACGGAAATGTGTTTTAGCTATCATTTGTTCGTAGACCTTCATTCTAAAAACCTCTTACACGGCTTTCTTCTTTATTTCCATATAGTGGAATCCCGAGACCAGCACTGTTGTGCTGGTTATTTGTTGAAGGATGTTTCCCGCTGCCAGTTTTGTTACAACTCACCAGTATAGCAAACCGAGGTGAGCGTGAGTGCATGCGTGCGGACCAGAGCATTGTCTCGGCCCCACGGCACCCGCGCCAGGAAAGGGTCCACGAAGTCGAACGCCGTCGCGATAGAGAGCTGCCAGTTCAGCCGCTGCAGAAGCATCACCTCCCATTGCTGCAACAAAACATTGAAGTATATACTTCATACTAGAATATATTTGAAATCCTCGGTATCCACTCGTATTGATTCAAATATTAGTCAAGAAATGGGTGATAGTATGAGATTGTATTCCTTAAATTATTTACTTAGCTACAAGTATAGGATTGTAACCGTCTACCATTCATTTAATTGATTCAAATTGGTGACATGGTGGAATAAGAAATATGAGAGATTTAGAACTGTTGACATTTGTTTATGTATAAGACTGGTTAGTAGAATCCGCAGAATTGTTATGTTTCCCACGATTCATATTTGAGAAATTAAGATGAAAATTATAAACATAAATTTGTCATTTCCGTATAATGAGAATATTTAAATAGAAAAGCGATTAACAGATTTCCTCCCAAACTAGATATACCAAATACATGCATATTATTTAATCGAATATAAAAAGCAATGACAGCTACCGTTACGCATTCAATTTAGGTAATCGGTGAATAATACAACAAATTCTTCAACAAAATCACCTGTCTAAATTTAAGCTTATTATTAACCTCTATATAAAGACCGGTAAAAATCTTGTAACTATTCTATCATCTATTTACCATAATTAGGTTAAAACATTATACATTTTAATAATCCTATTAAAAAAATTGCAAACAAAATAATAAAAAGAAAACGAACAATTAAGACACAGCCAATTTCGCAAGTAACAATTTAGCAATTACATAACATTCGGTTAACCATGTGTGTCTCAAGAGGGACAAAGCTCTGTTCCTTACCTGGTGTTTACTGACACTCCGCAATTGAATCGTAACCGTCATACACGACGGATCGGACGGAAACCGCAAAAAATAGCAAAGTACCAAGAACGAAATGGAAAGGTCCGGCCGAAGGAACCGGTTTTTTGTACACGTATGCAGGATAGCAAGTTAAAGATGCAAGGGTGGGCGATTACCGTTTGAATACGGTTAAATCTTTTGTCGTGAACGTATCTAATATAGGTACGCTTCGTAAACAACATATTAAGCTGCTATTAATTAATTATAGAAAACAATCGAAAGATCTTTTGTCATTTGGAATTAAAGTTAAATGTTTTTACAAACCGATATTATTTTGGTAATGACCCCTCTGGAAGTTCATTAAACCCATAGATAATACGAGCTCAGATAAGACATCCAATGATCTATCGTAACAAAATAAACATACTCTTTTATACGATCTCTTATCGTCTATGAATCCTCAAATTACTAATAAATTATGATACGCTGATGATAAAACTTAAAAAAAAATCATAAAGAACCGAATAAACATTATCGTAATTGTATTAAAATTTAAATAACTCGTGTGAAAGAAAACAGTTGGTTGGTGTTATGCGCGATGGGCTACGAAAAGTTTAAGCGAGCAAAGGTGAAGTATGGGAACTAAATAGTTCCGTATGCCATATGATATCATTGTGTATGCGCGTCGTATGCTTATCGGTGTCATCGGACGAATTAATTGCAAGGAAGGATGTCCCTATGCCATAAGGTGCAAGTAAAGTCACATTGAATTCAAAACCAGTTGGTTTCCCACGGTCTGCAACTACGCAATTAATACACATGTTAATACGTGTGTACATATTTTCTTGACTTATTAAACCACCTATATTGACAAATATCTGTACAAATACATATATACATATACTGACAAATATCTATATAAATACATATATTTAAGTGAAACTGTATTGATATTAACCAAAAGTTTTTAAAATAATAAGTTACGAATATGATCAACTTTGTAACAAGAAAAGCAACAGAAAAAATGTGACTAACGGAAGCCAGGTAAGCAGTTGTTAGGAAGAATTTAAGCATTCCAGGGTTGGTTTTAGTTAGAGTCTTTTCGCTCAAATGGATATCGCTTAGGTAGGGTAAATAATATTTATAATTTTATCGAAAGATTTACAAAAAGAAGGCCAACAAGTGGGCCACATGGATACATAATTATTTTGGCTGTGAGTTTAGTATATAGAACATCAGTGACATGCGACAAAGTGGAACAACAATAGCGTGTGAAGCGATGTGGAAGTCAAACACTCACGCGTATTACCGAGCAATTGATGGAATCACACCTGTCTACCTGGCCGCCGCCAGCGCCGCCGCCGCGGTCACACAATATCACAATTATTGTCAATTTTTATAATAAACATTTGTATTAAATCGATTATTTTATAATAAACATTTGTATGAAGTCGATTTAGTGTTTTTCCTTAATTATCTATCGATATACGAGTATTATCAGCTTAGCTGAAGAAAAAAGAAAGTTATACTTAAAAAACATTTCGGCGAATATACAAATATATTGAATCTTAATTATTATTTTTAACTTCTTAACCCCATTGGGCGTTCACAGAGAAAACATGCAACTACTCTTCGAAGAACTTTCTTCGAACAGATTCCAAATGCTTAGCTTACATATATCTCATTACACCAAAGGCGAAGTAATTTCTATTTATAATTCAATACCCGAACACTCAGTATAAGCTTCCCGAAAATCTACTACGTCAAACTATTCAGAATAACATAAAAATAAAATTGAAAAACACATGATATGTTAAAAAGTTTTTGCAATTAAAACATTCCAAAGTGATTGTCGCGCTCGTTAATAAGTGCAAAATTTAAGTTGATCAGAGCTTAACCATGATTTTATCTTCGCATATAATTGAAGTATAGCTCAATAGGCTATCAATGCATTAAATAAGTGAACATTTAGTGATATGAGCTAGCTTCTTATCGCACGTATCAGAGCATCTACCCACATTTCCGTCGGAAGCGGGCGGCCTATTGAATAGCGTCGTCACAGACTGCAGCTACTTACAAGAAGGGCGACAAATTGTTAGTGGGCCTTAGATCGTGACAGTCGCGGAAGAAGGTAATTACCGGAAACTCACAGGCGACTTTAAGGAAGCGGCCAATATAATGCCACCTTCATTGAGGGGCGAAGCAATGACATTTGACTCGAGTCTGCCAATCGTTCGTTCACAGGAGAATCACAACACTGTATAGGCTTGCGGTTGCCGCAGGATGTAAGGTGAAGGGCTGCATTCTAAGACTTCGTTTTGATAAACACACGGTATTTGTTTCACAACACCGCGGTGCGTAACTTTTCTGCTAGTGTTAGAAACTACTGTTTTTATGTTGTCTATATAATATTAAAAAGAAACGATTTGACAGTTTATTTGTTCCAAATAAACTATAAAAACTACTGACCCCATTTTAAAATTCCTTACACTAATGAAAAGCTCTTCTATTAGCGAGTAACTTTTATTCAGATTATATTTTTCATATGTCTAGCTTAAAACTCGTTTTAGGAAATATTGAATAAAGACAAAATAAATTACCATAAAAGTTAAATGCTAAAAATATAACACTACGATGATGAGACACGATGTTATTCTAGGTATTGGTCAGGAAATATCATTTGTAGGACTCTTACGTGGTACGGAGGTCAAACCGAATCGTGGGGTACAGACGTTGCAACAATCGCAGCTTCTGTCTGGATAAAAGTGCAACAACAAACATAAGACTCAAGGCCACCCCTAGATATTTTACCAAATTACATGTTGGCGAGAGAGTGCAGGAAATACATGATTTGACTCCTGCATCCCCTTTTAAATAATTTGACTACATTGTGAACTGATGTAATAATAGAATATATATAATACGTATAACGCAATACTACAACTAAAAATTCATCAGATTTTTTATTAGTATACATGATGATGCTACAAGTTAAAATATTTCGTGTACAAGGAGTTCCTATACAAGGAGTTTGGATAATAGAAGTTACAATATTATCCAAACAATACATAGAATAAATCAATACATAGAATTAATAAAATTCTCACCCTAACTTCGTTGGGATACACGGAGTTGTCCGTGTAAGCGCAGAGTAGATCTACGGAAAGCGGGTGGCATTGTCTGAACTTGGAAGCCAGGAGAAGCGCGGTGACGGCCAGGAGTTGCAGCTGCTGCCGCGAAATGGCGCGGTGTGACAAGAATCGGTCCATGTAGCTCACAGCCAGGGGAAACACCTGCTCCTCGCACTGCTGTTCTTCGCACACCTAAAGGAAGCAAACATATTACTAAGTATTTTAAAAGAACTTACAGCGGGTACAGACTATGCGAATTGAAGCATGCGCTTTGATAACGTGCGCTCTAAGCATCACCATGTCCATGTATAAAATATATTATAGATGCTAACACGCTAAAGCGCTTTAAAACGCCTAGTATATACTAGGCGTTTTAAAGCGCTACTGCTGCAGTTCCTCTGGTGTTGCGGATGTTCATGGGCATCGGTAATCACTTAACATTAGGCGTTAATTCAATAACATAAGTTATAGAAAACACTTTCAAATAAGGATTTGTTTCATCGGTAAAATGTAAGGCATAAGGTATTAATTTTGTTTTGCTTATGCACACAAAAACCATACCATTTCTATATTGGTATGATCGTCCACTGCTGGACTCATGATGGGCCTCCGCCACTGATCGCATCATGGGAGGAATATGCCATAATCACCACGCTTGACAGGCGGGTTGGCGATCGCAATATGTTCCACCGTACTAAGAAAAGGTGACTGTTGCCCGTCTTCCGGTGGTCTTTACATCCAGACACAAGACAAACAGATATGTTCATGCACACAAACGTTTGTCGTGGGTGGGAATCGAACCCATGATCTGCGGCGTAAAAAACAAACATCTTATCAACCGCACCAATCGGTCCGCCGATTTATTCACACTAATTTAGATTTAATTAAAGTAGGTTAAAGTTTTGATTAAGTTAAAGAATACTTAAAAATATTTTTCAATTTATTTAGTTAGTCTCTCATACATAAAATAACTGATTCAAATAATTGATTCTGATGAAATCATATGTACACTTCTAGCAAAACTGTAATATAAATTCATTAACGACTCCAAAAAAGCATCAATTCGATTAGTGTGGGATACCTCAAGTTAAGTTGTTCTCAAAGAAGCTCGGGCTTCCTCGAAAGGCGGTGGCACTATCTTTCTTCAAAATAAACAATATTTGTAAACCAAAAATTAAAGTAAACAAAAGGTAAATAAGTATGCGCCAAGATCTGTGTTTATTATTTAACGTCAAATAGTTATTTAATAATTTATTAAGTGCTTTTTAAACATTTTAAATGTTATGTAAATATAGGTATGTAAAATATAATTTGTTGAATGAATCATTTGTTTACAACTACAGTAACAGCTGACGATGCACGGAATGTAGGTATTTTCAAAAACAATACTTTCAACAGCATTAGTTTGTTTTTAGTTTTAAATTTTTACTACATTTATAACTATAATTTATATGGCTTTCTCGGTTTAAATGTAAATTTCCAATGTGAGGCGATAACAAAGCTACAGCTAAAACCCCACAAACGTAGTTCATTGACACCTCATTAATCAGCTGTTGAGCCAAGTAGGCGAACGACGTCTTCACACGATATACTATAAACAAATGCGAATGTAAATCATGTGAAGATGATTTTATGTAGGGAATATATAAGATCTTACCTCCAACATCCAAGTTGTGACGACTTTTCGCATAAAAGGCTGTATATCGATCTGAACGGTTTGAAAGTAATCTGTGTGCAGAGCGTGGGCCCGCTCCAGTGTAAGGAGGTTCAGCATCAGCCGAGGGTCGCGATCCAAAGCGCGGTCGGGGCCTGCGACGCACATGTCTACGGCTCTTCCGCTGCCCCCGCTGTGATTGCCAGAATTAGGGAGATTCTCGCCACAAGACAAATCCATTTTGGTCCACAAAATACACTCAATCCGCACACGTGCAGTTTCAGTAAAGTTTAAATAATTTCAATATAAACAAAACTCGCGTAAATTCTTCGTAATACCGTAATAGCACGACGCCGCACTATGAGCGGCTCACGAGCGACTACGTAGTGTGAAGCTATGCGTTTGCGTCGGAACTCGGCTACGCTCCGCAATTATTGTTATCGTAACTTCGTAACCCCTCCCTTGTCCCTTATGAATAGAGGTACCATGATAACGACAGGCGTAGGACAGACTCACATTCATGCAGCTTTTTAATAACATTTTTTCAGAAAAGTATATTAGAAAAGGTAACTAATAAAACTCAATCATAACTTTATCAACGTTAGATAGGCATCGTAATTTCTACAGTTGTTTTCAAAGACAATACAAGAATCAAGACTTACAATTCAATTTCGTTGTGCCAACTACACCTAATTTTATATATCTAGTACATACGGGTCCGTCATGAACCTCAAAGAGACTATAAGTACAGGTGAATGTCAATGTAATATTGTCAAACAACTTATGTAATACTTTTGAAGATCAACACTTCTCAGCTTAGTCCGCGGATCATTTCACGAGTTAAACTGCTCTTAACATTAGATATTGAATGGAAATCTTAAAACGCCATTGATTTTAAAAACTGTTTGTCGCTCTCTTGCTATAAAATATGCTTCAACTTTACGCTTCCTTGGAATGTTCGCTAACAACTCCTGGCCAACATCACGCAGGACAGACCAAGAGACATGGTTATCCTACTTAGGGTTACTTTTTATTCAAACCAAATTTTGTGTAAATATATAATGTAGTAATGTAGAATGATGGAAAAAAAATTGGCAATGAATTGGCAACAAAATTGGCAGGAATGTTGTTATTGAATGATGTTATGGAGTAAGTTATCAATAAGATAATGACGATTAATATACGATAATGCGTAACACAAAGTACGAACTGTTGCAGTCAATAATTCAGGGAAAGACACAGGGGAAAAAAGGACCAGGAAGAAGTCGAACATCTTGACCGAAGAATCTACGCCAGTGGTTTAACAAAATCACGCGTTCACTATTTAGAGTAGTGGTGTCGAAGGTTCAAGTTGCCATAATGGTCGCCGACCTCAGATAGTAGATGGCACTCAAAGAAGATCTTATTGATATTTAAATTCATGGCGTATATTGCTCCTAACTTTCGTAAAAATTATTTTGTAGGAGATCGTTACCTTACTAACTTACTTTAAATCTCTACACGTGTTCTATGGACAGTGCTGAAAAATATATCTGTTAACAGTGATAGAGTCCTCCTGGTTGGTTATAGCTATTGCCATGAAAACGAAGTGAAATCATCCAAATGTGTGTCACACAGTCAGAAGTCATAAAAATGTGTGTCGTTGAAACTGAATACCGGTAGTACTACTCGGTGAATGATGCAACTGAATTCTTCAATGTCTTATGAAATCTTACGAAATCTTAAATTTTTGTCTATCTTCTGTTATCTACCTATTCAAATATTTAAATCATACTCTGTTGCAAACCTTTTAACATTGAAAATTTTCGGCGGTCAATTAGTGACCCGCATGTTTTTTGCTCCTTCTTTTTTTCTTTATTTATAGCGACATTTTAAACCTAAATAATTGTACAAACAATTGTAAACCTATTAGTTTTTCGATCGTTTTACACTCTGATAGCTTTAAACGAAACACCGGTTATAATTTTTACGCCTATATTTTTTACAGCCTTAACATAACAATTGTACGAATAAAATAATAACACATTAAAATTGTAATTCCAACAATGGGAGGTGTTTTATTCGGAGGGCGATGGAACGTAGCGAGAGGGCTGAGGGCAGCTGCGCACGCGCCGGGTGCGCGGCGGGCCGGTTGACATTGCATTATACCAACACACCTGATTTACGAAACTAGTCATTATAACAACTCAATTCTCTTTACAGATTTCCATTGTAAATGCACGCGTGCTCAAAGCGTGCTCTTTTTAAAATTCAAATTGCCCAACTTTGTTAACAACACCTGGAGTAGAACTATTGTGCTCCGAACTGACCAAATCTTCCAAAACCACCTTTGACTACAAACAGCTTCAAACGTAATCAAGTTTCTTCTAAATTACATCTATTTACGAGACTAGGCACAATAATTTCATAAATAGAGGTTAAATCCGTATAAATATTAACATTTTTTATCTGTAATGAATGCATTTCTGTAGAATGGAATAACTTTAACGACAACCTTCCAGTCTGTGAGATAAACTATTCCAAGGAACCCAGTTATGCCGTAAGCCACTGCTGAAGGAATAAACGAGATGATCTGTTGCGATAGCTTCTTACCAATAGCCATCTTTGGTAATATTTGTTTTGTTTTTGTTATATTTCGCTTTAATTGTATAGAATTTTATCGTTGTTTTAAGAATATGCTTACAACTGTATAAACCAATTTTTATAACAAAACCTGTGATGTGAAGTCACTAAAACTTTAAATAATTTTTGATAACTTTGGCATTTATTTAGTAGTCATAAAAAAGCAATTAAGTATGTCGATGGCTAAATTACCAAAAAGGTTAGGTGAATAAGTTTCAAAACAATTCAAGAAGTAAATGATAGCTAATTTCGTCTTGATATAAATTGCTCTAATCAAAAAATAGCATATTATTTAATACAAATTATATATGGGTAATAAAAAAAGAAAAGGTGCAAAACTGTAAAAGTTTGTAGATTATCCCATGACAAACATTTTAGTTTTCACTTGTAAATGAATGTATACTTTATCATACAAAAAAATATATATAGGCGATTAATTCAAAATTGTCACAACCGTACCCAGACTACCCTATATCTCTATAAATCACTGACTTTTTACCAATAACCGTTATGAAAATGTTTATTAGAAATAAAATTTATTTATGTATAAAATTATACTAAAATAATAGTAATATATCATTATATTAAATAGAAATATATTAGAACAAAATCACTTTGCATACTCGTAGAACTTCTTATAAAATACTTTTTTTTACGACATTAACAGAATACTACAGCTATTAAGCTTCTAATGTAACGCGTAATTAAAGGAATCACATTAATTTTTTTCATCGACTTGCTAATTTTTTTCGTGTATCAGTAATATTCACGCAGTAGATCATCTTGTAAAGGAACCTAGCACGGCATGCAATCGTTAAATTACTGCCACCGCAAGTTGACCAGTAATTACGATGTTACCAATTTGTCAACCCATTCCCATCTCTCATTATTTTGCTAAGTGAAACGGAACTAAACAAAATTTAATTATGGTCACTGCAGTAGGTTTCCGGTGGTTCCCATATTATAAATATATAGTACGATAAACTTGCTTTTTGTTTGACCACTGTGCACTTAAAAACTTATAAGTGCTTATGGATTAGTAGATCAAAACCGAGTTGGTTGCGGATAAATTTGGACAGTGACCTAGACTTGCTAAATCTTAAGTTTTTATTCAAACAATGACATAGTAAAATATATATTTTTTTTGCGTATTTTCTTTTCTGACAGTGCACCCCATTGCACCTTACTACAGGCGCCCATGAGGTGTCCACGCCTGGTTTATCTTATATTTACCCGACTGACCCAGACGGATGATATTGTTTTACGCGTGTATATTATATGTATACAGATTACGCCTACGCGTATTCCGTAGTACAAGCCGTCATCTTTGAAATTACAAATACGAAGCGTTTGTGAATTCATAACGCTTGACCGCGGGATTTCACGAAGGCACCAATTGATGACACTTATGTGGTTTCACTTTTGAGCCCGAAATGCAGGTATGTAATATATATGCCCGAACACTAAACTGTGCAATTATTTGCAAGTGTAATGGCCGTACTCGTAGTTTTTAAAACATTTCGACACTCCCGTGAAATTATTTTAATTTAAATATATAAATATTATATTGAAACAAGTGAGAAACTTAAATCAGGCTTATGACTTAAAAATCCTAAAACAAACACGTAATTTAAAAATGTATTATCTTTGTATTGAGAAAGACAAAAATGATTAAAAAAATTATATAGCCCTCTAGCGTCCAAACAAGGCAACTTTGTAATTAGGTAAGTTGAGTCGTTATTATATTTACGATCAAAGAACTCGAAGTCTTCGGTCATTTCGGATATAATAAATATTCAAAAACAAACACTGTTCTGAAAGAAATAAAAAATGTAATGTGAATTCCATTTTTTAAGGTGTAATTTATCTGTGTTTATCTGTGATGTACCGTTAAAACCATTGTTGATGACAGCGATATCTTTTTGACAAGTGACTTAAACATTTATTATTACCAAAACAAATAAAGCCAGTGAGTTTCTTTTTTTATAAACAGCAAAATTACAAATCTGGTGTTATCGTTAATTAAGAATGGCTTCAGAGAAAGACCCGCTAATATGTGAACGATCCGGAATTGTGCGAGAAGTTGGAAACCACGCTATTTGGAGTTTGTCGTCGTGTAAACCAGGTTAGTTATTCGTGACCAGTAGGTCCACGGATTTTTAATAAATTAAGTGCTTTATTTCCAGAGCGAGAAAAAGTGCAGAATTAATATCGCTTATTTGAATTTTATGGAAACTTAGTAATAATAAGTGTTAAATGAACAGATATGTTCATACTAAAGGATACTGAAGTGAAAATTTAGAATATTTATAATGTCGCGAATATGGTGACATTCGTTCGCTAAGGGTTAGTTACATAAATAAAAATTAAGGAATCACACACATCACATTAGTTATTATTCTTTATTTGCAGGTTTTGGAATTGATCAATTAAGAGATGATTGCATGGATACTTATTGGCAATCAGATGGGCAGTTGCCGCATCTCGTAAACATCCAGTTTCAAAGAAAAACTATGGTTTCCCATATTTATATTTATACTGACTACAAGTTGGATGAAAGCTATACTCCTAGTAGAATATCAATTCGTGCCGGCACACATTTTAATGATTTACAAGAGATAGAAGTTATTGACTTAATAGAACCAAGTGGTAAGTTTAAGAAGTACTTAATCTGTCAGCTATTCACTGCTTACAACTTTTACTAACATTCAATATTGACATGCAATAAGAAAGTTTGAATAATACTCTTTATGTTTTATGTTCTTAAATATTTTGGATCATCAAAAATGTGTACCTGCAAATACAAATCCAGATTATTGGTGTCAAGATCAATAAATAAAATATTTATCTTTTAATTTTTATGAAAAAATCAGCCATTTTGTGACTATAGTTTTTGTATTTATAGCATATTTTGTATTTATGGAAACTCAAGTGCTTTACTTTTAGTTGCTTCTATCATTGCTTTGAAACCACATACTAATGCATATAAAATTACACAAAAAAATATATAAAATTTAATAAGTGTTTGCCTACTTTGGAACCCTGATTAATTGTGCCATCTTTTATTTATTTATTTAAAAACTATTGCACACAAAAAGTACAAAAGGCGGACTTAATGCCTAAAGGTATTCTCTACCAGTTGACCCCGCATTAGAAGAAAAGGTAATGGAAATGGCATCTTTTGATTTCATTTGTCACTGTTGCATTACAATTTATTATATGTTTGGTTAATAATAATTGATGAACTTCATAATTTTGGTGTTAATTTTGTAACAGTAGTAAGATTTATTGACTGTGGTTTATAGAAGGGTTAATTAGTTATTAATTCTGTTATTAAATAACAGAAATATAGTAAGTAGTGTAGTAATAAAAGTAAAATTTGTAGCCACAGAAAAATCAAAAGGTGTCAACATTTTAATAATTTCCTAATGGTAATAAAAATTATGTGAAATTTTTTAAATTTTTATGGGGACAATTATTATCATGTTCAGCATCCTGTTATAGCAAGTCACTACACTAAAAGTTAAAATATTTAATTTTTGCAATACTTTTGCCCAATCTGTAATGTTTATTAACTTGTATGTTCAATAAACTAATTAAAATAAAGGCTTAACTTCAGACCCATCGGGGGGGGGGGGGGTCCTTCATCAGATTTAATTAGTTTATTAAAAAAATGTCTCACAAAAGTTTTAATTTAATTGTATGTTCAAGTTGTGTGTATACACTCGAGGTAATTCAAGTGGTGTTGTACCTGCATTAAAGCTATAATTTAAAAGGTAAAAAGGTGAGTGAGTCAAGCCTATCAGTAAGAGCTCGGTCATTGACTGTTCAAGTCGCTCATCAAATGGAAGAAACTGGTATTTGGGAGTGTTAACTAACCTAACCTAGAGATGCAGGCAGTATTCCATATGAGGCCGAACCTGTGCTTTATACAGCTGTAAGTCGTGAGCCAGCATGAAATACTGCTTCGCTCTTCTAAACACACCAAGCTTTTTAGAGGCCAACTTGGCTTTACCCTCCAGATGATGTCAGAATTGGACGTCACTCGATATATCAATGCTGAGAATATTGATATTGGCTGAGGTAACCAGAGGAGTGTTCTCTAAGTAAAGATTAACAATGAAGGGTTTTTTAGTGACAAATTTGCAAAATTGTCTCATTTTGGGGTTGAATTCGACAAGATTTGATCATCCTCTCACTCCATTACAGTAGTAATATTTTTATAATTTTGTTTCAGGATGGGAAATGATACCAATAAAAGACATTCATGATAGACCCATCAGGACTTACATGATTCAAATTGCTGTGCTAAGCAACCATCAAAATGGAAGAGACACTCATATGAGGCAGATTAAAATTCATTCTCCATGTGAACCTACATCTTTTGATCTTAATAAATTGCAGAATTTTTCAACAGTAAAATTCCAACAATATGCTACTATTAGGTGAACAAAACTTTGAAAACATTTAATATTGTAAAAACAATGTAATGTGTCATAACTTTTATTAATATAATTGCCTTGTCTTAATTTTTACAAATGTACATTACTCAGATTCTTCACTTGCTTCTTGAAGCCACTCAAAGAACTTAACGAGCGATGTTTGATTGACAAGTGGACTTTCATTATCTTTTAAGTCATCATACCACTCAACCAAAGAATCTTCATCGACAACATCTCTCTCATACAAAAGATGTAGAATTTGACCTGCTTTGCCCTCCAGCCATTCACACTTTATGCAACTTTCCTGCAAACCAAATTATTTTCATCAATTGAACAGATATTGCTATAGTAATTAGTTGCTAAATTAAATGATATTTTGAAATAATAATATTAATTGATATTAGACACATTTGGTGATATAATCTTTTAACAATTTTAACAAAAAACAAAACCGACTACTAATTTGTATAATTCTTCTCTTTTTTATGAATAAGAAATAAAAAAGTTTCATTTACAATATTGACTTCCATGGTAATGTTGACATAAACAACTTTTTGATACATGTTTTCTATTATCGAAAGTTATATATGAGGAATCAAATTACAAAATAAAATAAACATTGGTATTCATTTTCAGTATATTTTTGAAACTCAAGGTTAACGTTCAAAACTAAATGGGACCCACTTGCAAATGTCCCTTTTCTAACAAAGTGTTTTTTTAACTCTTTGATTAAAAAATCAGCCAAACAAACAGAACGTCTATTTTTTAAGTTGGTTAAAATATTTGGATTTTATCAACAAACATAAAAAAGATGTAAGCACTGTATTTAATTTTTCTTCAAAGTATGAGAACAGCTCATATTGCAAAAACAAATATCAGCATGTTAACCAATACTGGACATTGTCTATAAGATCATATAAAGTTCATGGCAATGTATAAAACTCACCTCCACAGCTTTTAAGCAATCCATTATTGATGATTTAGTCTTGATGTAATTTGACAAAATGGGCTGGAAAAATTTCAATATATCTTTGACAGTAACTAGAACACTTTTACTGTCAACAAGAATGGGCATGCTGAGCATAGCTCTAATAACAAAGAAATTTACTTCATGTAATTGTATATTGTAAGCATATCGAGATGAGTTGATTTCTAAAATTAAGTAATCACATTTCAGTTTCTCTTCATATCCTCTAGCAAGACTGTCAATAACTTCTTGCAAAAATACTGAAAAATATAAAAATTGCATTTAAAATGGAGGAAGAAATTGGAACGATTTCAAAATGATTTCAGTCACAAATGAAAATTTTTATCAAAAGTGACCATGAATAAATAAAGGAGCTTTGACTTTCCTTAATATAAGACATCGAATTATAGGACATTGCTTACTATTAGTGTCTTCTGGTATTGGTGACTCGGGCAAGGAAGATTGCGCACTGCTATCTGATGAATAACAGGATTCACTGTCACTCCACACTTTGTCAAATCCTATGAATTCATCGTCTCCACTGCCATCAGATTCATTCTCCCACTCTGTTCCACTTTCGGATGTTGATTTGAACAAATTCTTTTCTGTGAACAATATTGCACAGTATAAGCTATTGTCTTTTTCTAGTTTTTTTTAAATAAGATTATTAAAGAAGTAAAAAAAAATCAACAGATGTAGTTTACGTCTAAGATTAATATTAATATTTTATACTCTTTTAGCATGACATGCGAGTAAAATAGAGTATAAGCACTTTTACACAAATTGTGTAATGTGCCATAGAAATAGACACGCATCAGCACAATCTACAACACAACTGGTTGGAATACATGCAAAATTTTACATAATCATTTCTTTAGGCATGACTTTTTGATGTTTTACTAAACAAAATTAATATAAGTGAAGACTTACCATTCTTATCTTCTTCAGAACATTCAATAACAGTGCCTTTCAACTTACTTCCTGCATTTATCTTTACATTTTCAGCTACAATCGTACCATTTTCTATTATTGAATCCGCACCTACTGTGCAATTGTTGTCAATATATGAATTCATAATTTTACAATTGTCTTTGATGGTAACATTGTCCATTATTTGGCTTCCTATTAAAGCAACATTGTTTCCTATTTTACAATTATTACCAATCATAGTTTTTGATATTGTAGTGCTATCACAAATTTCAGTATTGGCACCTATTAATACATCTTCCACTAGAGTACAAGATCTAAAATATGAGTAAAATAATTAGTATACATGATTCTAAAATTCCCTATAAGTTTTCCTTGTTATAAATTCTTACCTGCTTAACTTTGAGGTTATCTTGCGGAAATTATGATTTTCCATAAAGATATAATTGTTTTGAAAGAATGACCCGGTCTCAATGCATAATGGGTATACCCAGTTATGTAATATATCCCACCTGAAATGAAATTGATTGTTATAGCGTAGTGATTGAGTTATCACTCTTCAAGAATTGAGATTGTGAATTGAACTAGTTGTATATGACAACTTGCAGCAAACATTTAAATATGGGAAAATCAAAATGTACATTTGAGCCTACATAAATAAAATCACAGCTAAGATTGGGTTAGACAACCTATTGTCTGTATCTAATTAAATCACATAATTAAATGTACCATCTGTGAGATTTTATTATTGTGAGTTTAAGAACACTTTATCAGTGTGACTTACGAAACAATTTGATAAGTTTTCCAGTTGGTAATAGCTGCAGCATATTGGTTTTCTTTTAGAATCTTGTGATATAAAGAACTTGCTAGAATTTCCTCATTTATCAACACACCATTAACAAAATCATCTCTAGTTTGGAAATCAAAATTGTCAGCAAATAAGGGGAGTACTGAAGGTGAACATAGGGCAATGTTGGCATCCACCAAATTATGATGCAATTTTGCTTCTGAATGACTCAAGATACAATCCTAAAAAACAAGCAACAAAATTAATATCCTGATTAAAAGAAGCTTAACAGTCCCTTACATTGGTTAAATTTATGACAGAGTGAGAGAAGAAGTGAGAGTTTTGTTGATAGTATAGTTTTGACGTTTGATATCAACATGTCTGTCATGTCAAATATTTTTAAATTAATTTATTTAAATTTTATAAGTCTTTGTTATTTGATTATGATATACTACATAAGTTATGTGCGGACAACAAAATTGGTGGTGCATTTGATCAGCAGCAGATCTGCAACTATGCACAGATTGGAATACCCTTTGAACCAGTCTAATGTTGGGCTGCTTACATTATACCAATATGTAACATTAGCACTTCAAACGCAGGCTGCAGCAGAAATCACAACTTCTGGAAGAATCAATCCAATCAATTCAATTCAAATTTATTGTATTTTGTGCTATTTTATAATTTCATATTAAATACTGTATATAAGTATATATTCCCAAGGAGGGTTGGCATCAGGCAGGCGGCCGACCGTAAAACTATAGCCAAAATCAGTTGCAGTATGGACTACATTAGAATCCAGGATACATGGAAAAGTAGTACATTCTGTGCCGACCCTACGCAAGTGGGAAAAGAGCAGGGAGATGAAATGATGAAGTGAGAGATGAGCAGAAATATAAGATTTGTGAATTTAGTGAATGTGTTTATTAAGAATTTAATTACACTATTATCATGAGAATTCTGCATTAACTGAAATAAAATACACTTACAAGTGGTAATTGCAACGTGTTGTTATTGGCTTTGGTTTTTTCATGAATGAGGACTTTATTTGTATTCCCATCAGCAGCCAAAAATAATGGTTTATTATTTTTTATTAGTGGATGTTCCCACGAAACTTTTTTATATATCAATGTCATTGCTGCTTCCTTATCCTTTTTACAGGTTAATCTAAAAAAGTAAATAGGTTATTTTCATTATATAAATGCTACAAAGAAATAAATAATTCAACTTACTTGTGTTCTTCAAGCAAAGATGCAAAGTTTATATTGGTGATGCTGTTGACTCCCAGTAATACAAAATATCCTCTAACAAGACCAGCTGCATCAATTTCTCTCATTACATCACCCATAGTTTGACAAGTTTCTGACATAATTACTTGGACATCCATAGTCAAACTCCATGGTGCTTTCTTTTCTTTGGACGTCCTAAATCACAAAAATCATGTAATATACAATTCAATACTGACATAACATGTATGAAGAGAAAGGTTTACTTTATATGCTCCTTAATTTTAGGTCCATCTTGACAGCAGAACAAAATTGTTTCACCTACTCCTCCAAGTCCTAATGATTCCAAAACATAATCAATAAGTGGTACGCCAGCTACAGAAAATAACGCCTGAAAATTTATATAACATCACGTATATGACACAAAATTGACAATTACTGTGAAAAATATCCACTAAAGCTTACCATGGGCTTAGTTTTATTGATAGGAGAAAAGTTGTTATTGAAAAGATCCATTATAACAACAGCTTGAACTACATTTTCTTGACTTGGCTCCATTTCGAAACAAAGTGCTTTTGATCTATAAGTAAAATCAATGGAAAAACTTGCTAATAAGTTTTCTTAATTTTTCTGCACTCTTCGACTAAAGCTTAAAATTCTTTTTAATGCAAAGCAATTTGTCAATAGAGGTTATTTCTTTGAAGCTACAGAAATTGACAACTGACAATTGATTTTGAAGTTTGAAATGGTCTGAAAGTGAGTAATGGAATACAGTTACTCTGGTACAGCTTTACTTTGATTTTTGCAATAGTCTTATCTTACATGTACCATGAATAAATTAATTTTGATTTGTATTTTCTTTCCCCTCATATTCCCTCCTATTTTCTCTCATGTGATAATTGGATTCAATTGCAGTAGGAATGGGTTAACTCAACAAGGCAAGTACCCCGAAAAAAGACCACAAGTATAAAATAATGGTTTTGATACTTCTACATTTTGTGAGATGAGATACTTCGTAATCAATTTCTTATTAAGATTGGCAATGCATAATAGAACTGTAAAAAGCATTTTAATGTGAGCTGCAATCAGCTACTTGAAATAAGGATAAAGACAAACATATTTATTATAGAACATTAAAATGCAACTACTCTGTTCTATTTACTTCAACGTTGCCAAGGAAATATTGATCATTGTACTGTAATATCAAAGAAAATTTTGTTGGATAATTGTATTCAGAGTAAATATGACGGAATACGATTTAACAAGAATTGATTACATACTTTGTGGTGTTACTTATCCTGACACGGTTAAAATTCTTTCTAATCCTGGTCACAAAACCCAGCAAAAGGTATAGTTATATATAAGTAATATCTTTAATCTAATATTGATTATGAGCTTTTTAAATTTATTTGTGTACTTTTTAATGTGTGTTGTATAGTTTGTTGTAGGGGATAAGAACGGTGTTCTACAATGCCTTTGTATAAAAGACGAAGAACCGATTGTGCAGTTTAAAACATTACCAGGGAAACCGATTACTTCAATACAAGTTGCGTCCACAAATGGTAGGTATATATCTTATGCAATAGAGGGCAAGGGGGAGGCTTGGCAATTAGTTTGGACGTAGCCAAAGCCTTCGGGTGTGGCACAAAGCGCTCCTCTCGAAGCTACCTTCCTACGGGTTGCCTATTATATATATAAACCTATCAATGCTGGTGTGCCACAGGGCTGTGCACTGTCTCCCACCCTGTTCTTCTGCATATCACTGACATGTTGCAAATAAGCCACATCCATGCATTGGTAATGCATTGTACACGGCTCGCGCTAATATTTCTCATGGTACCGACATTGATAACCGAAAAAAAATTGTGTCTGAACTTGAGACCTTACTGGGTAATGTCTCGGTTTGGGGTCGACAAAATCTCGTCGAGTTTAACCCCAAAAAGACATAAGTTATTGCGTTCACCGTCAAAAAACAACCCTTTGCCGTGAGCCTTCGCTTCGAAAGCACTCCTCTGGTTGCCTCAGCCAGTATCAGTATCCTCGGTGTAGACATATCGAGTG
>DWLR01000469.1:0-25350 GCA_018246295.1 Papilio alexanor hazarajatica
CCTGACACTCGCTGCCAAGTCTATCAAGCTATCGGGTGAGCAATATTATACATTATTACAATTCTTTCCTAGAAAAACGCCTGGTAATGCTTAGCCATGTAAAAAAAAATATTATAAATTCTGTGACATTCATTTGTCATTAATTTCAGAAATCAGGTCAGATGTAATATTTAGTCCTTATGATTATAAAATCTATAACGTCTTTATTATTATAAAACCTATTGGTTTTGCTAATTATACTCACTCATTATAATTACTTTAAGACCCAAGAGATACCTACTGGCTGACCTCATTGACTGGTTCTACAAGTTAATGCGCAAGGACGGCAAGGCAGGCTACATGCGGTACGACATGAAGTACGACCCGATATTCTTCCCTCTTCGCGTGGCCACCGCAAACCTGCTGTCCCCTGCATACCCATTCGGTGGGCTGCACTGGGAAGGTTTGGAAAAGGTAAACAACAATTTTTTATTTACTAAAATATAATTTTTGGATCAAGTTCAAACCTTAGTTTAGACTTTGTTATGTTCTGTTAATAAAAGGATTAATTTCAGGAATCAACTACTGACCGACCTGAAAAAGGAGTACCGACTTTGGAAGACTTGGGTGTGGTATTGACACATATGGAAGATCAAGTGCCATGGGAATTGAAGCCTTTCCGTGCTTACCAGTACTACTTGGACAAAATTGGCGAGTTCCCAAAGCCACCACCACCTAAAACTGTGTAACGTCAGTCGTCAATCAATCGACGATGCCTGTTGTAATATGAATGCTGATTGTAGATACATTCAATAAATTATGGTCATTATTAGTAATGAATTTTGTTTTCATTTTAATGCCTCCCTATTCCTTATAATGTCTTTATAATTATTATTATACTAGTACTAATATTGTTGATAAGGAAAGGTAATATTAGTATCAGTAAGTTGATGATGTACTGAGATACAAGCTAAAACCAAAGTTTTGCAAACTTGTATCTTGGTCATTTTCTTGTCTGCTCATGTGGACATTACTGCCTTTAACGGGGCAATGTTCACTTTTCTAATGTACACCAATATACCACTGTTTAAAAAATCTCTATCTTTTCAGTCAACAATAGCCACTATCAGTAGCTGATAATGTTGGCCTCTCCAATGATTACTATAAAAAACTTAAGTCTTACTAATCTAGTAAGTTACTAATACTAGTAACTAATCTATGCATAATTGCTTGTTTCTTTTTCAAATTAAAGTTAATTTAACCAAGTAAAAAATAAATGTTTATTTCAGCTAAATCAATATAGTGTAAATAAAATAAAAAAAAAATGGTTTTTCTCACACCTTTTCACTGAATATGTCCCGCAAACAAAACAAAAAACTATAAATATGAAGGACAAAAGAAAACAAATATTAAAATAATTTTGTTTATTTAAATCTTATTCAAGGAGCTGGCCTGCCACGTCCATAGCCTCCTCTCTGTAACAATAGAAAATTATTGAATTACATAAATTATGAATTGATTACTTAAAATGTTTTTAAATTCTCCAGAAACAAAACTGTGCTTAAAAATATACTAATATTAAGTTATCGCTGTTAAATATCAAATAAGCTAGGTACATGAAAAAAATACTAACGAATTCCAAATCAGCAGAGCCAGGGCCAACATCAGCCTTCTTGTCGTGTGGAGCACCAGGTGTGGTGGGGGCGCGACGGTATGCAGAGCGATCCTCTGCAGTACGGGCTGGTGCGTCTGTCCTACCCACAGCTCCACGACGCACTGTCTCTGTTCGCACCGACCGCTTGAGGGTTGCGGGTACAATTTCAGGTGGCAGATGGAGGAAGATTCTTAGGTACTCAATGCCCTCATTTGTTAGGTACCTAAATAAAAGTAATAGACAATTTTACAAGTTTACTCATGTAGAATTATAGTACTCCGAATAAATGTGTGGCTGTAATAGAGATTCTTTAAAATCCAGTCAAAAAAAATAGTAAAACCCAGATACTACTGCTGTCATGTAAATCAATTTACACACAATTGTGAACTCAATGAGACATTGCTGAAAGATGTGTACTGATAGGCCCCATAGATTAGCACACAGATCAGAAAATCAGATAGGCATGAAATGTGAGTTTGGGTTGGAACATACTGGTGAAATAAAACTTTTATAAACCAAAAATTTGTCACTGTCATACTCACAAAGAAAAGTAGCACTAACACACAAAAGCTTTTACAAGATTATTTCTCATTATTTTTAAATCATTTGTTTATGCTCAAGTTTTAATTGTTGTACAGCAAAATAAATTGTAAGTAATCCTAAACCTTGCCTCTGATGGTTTATGGCAATAATTGAAAGCTAATTTGAATAAAAATCTTTCTGTATTCTAAGGATTAGGGCAGTATAGCACTTCAAACACTATTTTTTATGTTAAGAATTACATTTTCTTCCAGTTAGTATTGGTCTTGATAGAATTAAAAAAAAAAACTAAGTGCAGGCCAATCACTTTTCTAAAATTTATTGAGCCCTTAAAAACTTCTAAATTGCAATTTATGACCACTTTCCTAATCATTGTTAGATTATAAAAAACTACATGAAAGAAAAAACTTTTCCTAAAACATTCATTACTCAAAGGAAACATCTCTATTAAAACTTTTATAAAACTAAAACATATTAACTTCAAAACTTACCAGTAAAAGTGCCTCCATGCAAATTGTTCTTTGACATAACCTCTAGATTTAAGAGACTGCATAGCCTTAATTACTTGCAGGTTGGGGATCTTTTCTAGATCTGGATGTTTAGGTGCATGGTAGTCCTTTTTAGCTACCATGACTCCTTCCTTGAATAAGTATTCATAGATAGAAACACGGTTTTGTTTAGGCATCAACATCTTGATCACCTACCTAAAACAATATTTTTAACACATATAACCAGAAAACTTCATAAAATAAGTTTAATGCACAATATGCAGACAACTACGTAAAAAAAATTGATGGGAATATTTCACTTTTATTGAAAGATTCAACAGACAAAGGGAGATTTAATTTAAAATATTACCTTCCGCTTATTTTGACAACTGAAAAGAAAAGGCAGATTTCAAGACATAAGGATTTGACGTAAAATTTTCTTGCCCTTATAAAAACGAATTTCGTCAACGCACACCTTCAACATTTTAAAATCTCAATTTGTACTTGAATTTAACTCTGCCATTTACTTAGTATTTTGTCCTTACCTAAAAATATCTTAAAACAGCATCATTAAAAAATGTATTTTATTCTTAACTTTTTAAACTAAAATACTATTTGCGTATTGCCAAATTACTCTTTGATTGTCAAAGTAAGCTTGGCGTAGCAAATGTCATGTCAATACTCAATAATTTCGTAAAGTGGTTAGAACCAACAATGATTTTGTTGCGTGTGTTTTAATTGTTTTATATGCTAGGAATTAATTAATTTCTTTCTATATTTACTTAACAAGTTTTTAGAGGAACTGACAATGGACTTCCAAAATAGACCCGGTGGTAAAACCGGTGGCGGAGGCGTAGCCTCTTGGTCCGAAAGCAACCGAGATCGTCGCGAAAGGCTTCGTCAACTTGCATTGGAAACTATTGACTTAAATAAAGACCCATATTTTATGAAAAATCATTTAGGCAAGTGTCTTAAGTGGTTAACCTAATAAAGTAGTTCTTCATGCGTGTTTACCTCAATATTAACCAAAAAATATTTTTCAGGGTCATACGAATGCAAACTTTGTTTAACTCTTCACAACAACGAAGGAAGCTATTTAGCTCACACTCAAGGAAAGAAACATCAAGCTAATTTAGCTCGAAGAGCTGCCAAGGAAGCCAAAGAAGCTCCACAACAATTAGCACCAGAAAAACCGAGAATTGAACCCAAAAAGTTTGTTAAAATCGGTCGGCCTGGTTACAGAGTAACGAAGCAAAAAGATCCTGATAATGGCCAACAAAGCTTGCTTTTTCAAGTTGATTACCCAGGTTTGATTTTAGTGTAATTCAACATTATCTCTTATTTATGACAATTATAAAACTAGTGATATTTTTAAAGCTTTATTTTATTGAGAGGAATATAAATGTAGAAGTAAGAAGAGGAAGAATTTAAATTGGTTATAAGCTCTTGTGGATAACATACACTTTATTCTTAGAGTTCTTACTTGAAACATGAAGAGCAAATGCATTATTGGCTTATATTGTAACTTTAAATTAGGTACAAAATAAGTGGTCAATAATTTCATGGGGTTCTTTGGAGAGCTAGACTGGCTGGAGTATTTCATAGTCCATCCACATGGAAAATATGTGCTGGCCATGGAGTTTGTGGAAATAAATCCCCCTAATGCTAATAATAATAATGATTTCATATTGCTTGTGTTTTAGAAATTGCTGAAGGTGTACAACCGAGACATCGCTTTATGTCTGCTTATGAGCAGAAAATAGAGCCACCAGACCGCAGGTGGCAATACTTACTATTTGCTGCTGAGCCTTATGAGACAATAGCATTCAAAGTTCCAAGCCGTGAAGTTGAGAAGCATGACTCCAAGTTTTGGACTCACTGGAATAAGGATACAAAGCAATTCTTTTTGCAGTTCGCATTTAAAATTGAACCTTTACGAATGCCTCCTCCCCCACCTAAATTATGGGAGAACCATGGCATTCGATTACCACCTCCTCCTGGGGCTTCTCTCATGGGTGTACCACCACCCCCGCCATTATTACCAGTACCACCTCCTCCACCATCCATGTAAATATGAGCATAGATGGGTTTGTAAGTTTATAATAATTAATAAATGTTTTTCACAATACCTTTTCAAATAGTATTTTTCAATTCACAGTTTTGAAAAGGATGTTCTATAATTTATTTTATTTACCTCAAACACTATTTAGAAAATGTGAATGTGTATGTCACCAACTGATTGTAAGCTTTGTCAGTTTATAATAAAACTAGGCACATTATAAACTTTCAGCAAATTGTGAACTGATTGAGTCCTTAACAAATTGACATGCCAAACTGATTTTTTCTTTGCTATCTTGTTGAGCCTAACCTATATTTATCCCCTTACATAAGCAAAATATCAGTTGCTGATTTCATTACAGTGTATAAACTGTCAAGAAAAAACGTCAAATTGTAAATGATTCGTCGGTTCACAATTTGTTGACAATTTATTAAATACCTAATCTGATTATAAACTCAAGAAATTCACAATCAGTCAGTGAAATACATTAAATCGGTGTTGGTAGGGGACATCTCAGAAAAACTGTAATGGATCACATTGTTTTTCAAATTATAGCACTGCCAGGGCGCCACCAATTTGCCCCTTTAATTGGACGCTTATTGAGTTGGTTCTGATCTCTACTCCATACGTGTTACAAATAATTGCGACGTTAAAATGTGATTCTCGATTTTCCTACTAGCAGTGTGTACGTGGGGGAATTTAGTGTAGTACTTGTCTAACTTTGAGGTGGTTTGTATACAATCTTACAGCACAAATGGCCATCTAGAAAAATTACAAACACGTTGATTTTATACTCATATCTTCGTCTTAGCGTATTTGCACAATCATACCAAGGCTAGCAAGTAATAAGGACGTAACCAGCCAACTTAAGCTAAGATTTAATTAAGATTGTAACTTAAAGTTAAAATATTGAAATATAAATAAAAGATTAAGGGAGAAGGTGCAAATCTTACATTCCGTCTCTAATACATACGAATTGAAACTATGACGCTAAACCGTTTTTAACACTCCTAAGTTTCGTGGAACCAATCGAACGAGTATTGTAGAAGTATTTCGTACTTTAGAAATGTTTTGTACTCTTTAAGTATTTTGTATTTTAGAAGTGTTTCGTAGTTTATTACAATGCTATAATATAATATATATAGAATTATATTTTACATGGTTATTTATTCTTTTAAAATTTGTATTTTTATGATTTATTAAAAACTTTACGTAAATTAACCATTATCTTTTAGAAATATGTAGATGGGAGAAATATATTATTATAAATTAAAAGAAATGTGAAATATTTTACACAATTATCATAGTTACTTGCCTGAAAAGGAACGTAATTTAACGGTTTTCTGACTACTAGTACTGAGTTTAGTTGCGAGTTAATTTCGCGCGCGATCTTTTGTAAAGTAGACATAACAGCAGTTAACGGACTTGAACGGAAGAGGAATCCGTTCAAAATATATTTCAAACTTTTACATTAACGGGTATTGCATGATCATCAATCTTTGAATATTATAAAGTTTACTTTCAGTATGTTTTCAAAAGCTAAGCGATTTGAACCGATTTTGCGAATGGGTAAGTTAAATTTCATAGCTATAATTTACGAAATGTGGTTATTAATTGTAGTACCAATTTATTAATCTTTAATTAATTGGGAAGGCCTGAGTTGAAGACAGATATAAACTGATGATGAAATAAATTATTTATGTGTCGTGACGTCGTATTAATTATATCAAATCTAACATTGACTTCTTATCCAAGATCTAATAATGGACCACGCAATCCAAATTTCTTTTAGAATCTGTGAACTTTTTCGATTCGAATAAATGCCATAATCAAAAATCGTATCAGCTAATTTTTAACATGATGGTCCCAAGAGTAATATTGTCTAAAAAGTTTGCTTTTAAATAGTTTCAAAATATATCTAATTTTGATTTCATTATCATCGTGCCCTATTCCCACTTTACGTAGAGCCCGCACAAGAGAAGTAGATAGATAGTAGTATCATCTGTTATTTCTGTGGTCACTCCCTTCTTTAATATATATCACCTTTGACTACAATCCATTCATCTTTAGGTTTATTTACTTCTTTATGGAAGAAAGCAAACAAGCAGGCAGGTGATCTGATGTTAAGTGACTGCTACTAAAGGCATCTCCAACAAGCTAATGAGTTACAGATTGGCAGTCTACTTTAACAGACAGAGGATGGGATAAACAGAAAAAAGGATATTTCCTTTTCCTACCCTTTTCCCTTCTCCATCAAATCCACTTCTCCTTCCCATCCATTCCTTATAAGAAAAAGGTGGGAAGAGGGCTAAAATTGAGCTTCCAGCAGCTCACTCATCAGAGAAAACAGAAAACTTCTACTCCACGCCTGTCTTCTGTGAGGTTGTGGTATTTTACTGGTGGAGCTGGCCCATTCGGCAATAGATGTTTTTGTTACAGGCTCTACCATTGTAAAAATCCCTACCGACATATAACCGAATGATTTATTTTGTATGTTTGTGCATGAAAAATTAGCGCAAGTTTTATACTTCCATGCTGTTCTTTATTGCAATCTTATTTTCTAATTCTCACAATAACCATCTAGTATGTTCTTAAACCAGACGATCATTACTAATATAAAATTCCCAATACTTCCAGTTACTTGAATTTATTGGATCTTCTTAGTTTTTTAATGTTGTTTCTTAACATGCATGTGCAAGCGTTAATGAAGTGGTTGTGAAAGATGTGGTTTATATTGATGCAATATTGCTTGGATTGTTGTTCATACATACACTGATTAAACCTGAAGAAGCTTTACAAATAGGTATAAAAATAGCTGCAACTACAGACATTATCTAAACATGAATGATATTGTGGTTGCCATTAGAGGTTTCAACTAACTTTTAGTTATTTTTTATAAATTTTAAGCAAAAACCTAATAAGAAATCTTCCCAATGGGTCTAATTGTGAGTCTAAATCATCCCATCCATTCAAATGCATACAAAGTTTCATCAAAATCGGTCTGGTTCAGTCATATACACAAGAAAAATATTCATTAACTATATAATAGAATTTATTAATAAGAATATTTTCATTACAGGTACAAATAAAACTCAAACAAGCAATGAATCAAGTCAGAAAACAAAATTATCTGCAACTCCTAAAACAACTCCACTCCAAAAGCAAAAACCTTTGGATACCCCGAATAAAATAAATTGCGATGCACAATCACATTGCAGTTCTGTTTCCAGTGTCAAATCATTTTTAACAGTAAGTTATTTATATTATACTAAAATCTCTTTACATTAATTTTTTTTAGTACAAATAACAAAGTTGTAGTTTCAGTTACCATATAATGAAATCACTCAGTGGGATTTTTCAAAAATGCTTATTTTACATTTTGATTTATATTATTGTGTTGCGGTATCTTAGTCATAGCCATGAGATTTTAAATGTCTCAATCAACAAGAACGTTAGCTAGAGCCACTGATATCTGTTGAAACGAAACTTATAGAATAGAATTCTGAGAATATTATAAAAACTGTGTATTATTAATTTGTAAAAATCCATAAAGAAAAGCATTAAGTTTGTGGTCCTATACTTAGTTTGATTAAATTGATACTGTAAACTTAAATTGATATAATTTTACAGCCAAAACCAGTAAAGCCATACATAGGGTCTAAATCAAAAGTTACAAATTCATCGAAAAAGTCTAATACCAATGATACTAAGAGAAATATTAGTAAAAAACCAACAACAAATATACCAGATGATATAATCAAAGAAAAAGAAGTTGAAATCAGGTAATACTTCAATAATATATGAACACATCTTTTTTTTATTGTTTTTTACTGTATTATTTTATCTAAAAGTAATTCTAATAATTAATATTTTAGAAACAAAGATGAAACAATTTCAGAATATAATAGACAAATTGAAGATTTGAAAAATGAAATTGCAGCTTTACAAAGAAAATTGAGTGGATCAGCTTTTTCAGCAGAAACAAATAAAGACATTGATAGTTTAAACAAAAAACTATGTCAAGTAACTTTATGTGATACAGGTGTCCAGAAAAAAGAAATTAATGGTGAAAACTCGGATATGGCAGTAACTATTACAAAATTACAGGAAGAAATAAATAAATTGGACAAACAGTGCGAGAAATTAGAAAAAGAAGTAAGTAGTAAACAAGTGGAACTCACAGCACTAGAAGAAGTTATAGTTATAAGGGATAGCTTATGTCAGGATTTACAGAACAAATTAACTGATATGAATATTTGCCTTGAGGAAACTAAGCAAAGGTTAGAAATGGTAAAAGGTCACCATGCCTTAGCTCTAGAAGCTAATGAGAGCATCAGACGGGAATACAAAGCGGAATTAGAAAGTTTAAAAATAAAAATGGATGAAGAAAAGCAAGCTATCCTTGGTAAATGTAAAACAGAGCAAGAAAATATCAAGGCTCATTATAAATCTTTAATAAGTTCAATCAGGGAACAAGCAATTGTAGAAAAAGATGCAGTAATTGCAGATTTACAAGACAAGTTGGTTATCAAAGAGAGGGAAATGAAGGCAAAGTTAGAGCAAGTCCAAGAAGCTGCTGATGAGAAATTAAAGTTATGTGAAATACAGTTTGAAGAGCGTAGTAGGAGCATTCAGGAACATTGTTCATTGAATGAACAGCAAATACAAAATTTAGAAAGTGAAATAAAGGACCTTAAATATAAATTAAATATAAGCGAAGATCATAGAAATATGTCGCACAATCAAGTGACATATTTGGAAAAGGAAAATGGAAATTTAAAAATCGAAAAATCTCACCTTGCACAGGAGCTAATTGAATTGAAAGAAGAATCTAAAAAAACTGTGGTTGATTATGAAAATAAGATTAACAAGTTAACTGTAGAGGTCGAAAAAGCAATAAAAGACAAGAATAAATTTGAAATGTCCCTTTCTGTTACAAGAGATATCGTACAAGTTCTGACAATGCGCCTGAGGGAATCTGATACAGAGTTAGAACAATTGGAAGCCAAAGTGCAATCATTGAGTAACTCTAAAGAGGCTATAGAATCTGAACTAACAACTTACAAAAAAACATTTGATAATACATTATTAGAATGCAATGAGTATAAAGAGGCCCTAGTTAATATTCTGAAGTCTAAAGCAGCTTTGGCAAAGGAACATAATCGTATTATGGAACACAATGTAACACTTATTGAAAGTCTCCAGAATGTTGAAAAAGAGGCATATCGAGAACTCGGTACTATTAAAACTGAACTAATTGAAGATGTAGAAATTTTGAAGAAGGAATCTGATTGTCAGATTCAAATGCTTCGCGAAGAGGTAAATAACTTAGTAAATATTGATTATTTAGTTAGTTTTGTAAAATAAACTTTGGCAAAGTCTAAACTATCTTCTTTGACCCTTCACCTATTACAACCTATTACTAACCCTACCTCATCCTACTAGAAGCGCAGCCTGATTTTGACACCCCAACACTTAATAAGCCCTGAAAATTAGCATGCTTAAAAATATATTTCGATATAATAAATTAGTTAATTAATAGACAAAAAAAAACCAACTGACAGTACCTCTTTGACTTTCCGGGGAAGAATACTGATATATCTGTATCTAGGATCTATATATAGCATATGTTTAATAGTCTTAGTCCTATAGTCTTCCTTTTCTGTCAGTTGGGCAAAAATAATTAAATCAGAATATTTAGCAAAATTGTACATTTTGTTAGCCTAAACTAAAACGTTTATATCTAGGTGGAAAAGAAACAAATGCTGTGTTTGCTCGCGACGGAGCGCGCGGGGCAGGCCGTGGCGGCCGCGGAGCAGTCGGCCGCGTTGCTCGCGCACGCCGCCAGCGAGATAGCGCGCCTCGAGACCGACAACGATCGTCTTCAGAAACAGGTATTATTTCTTGTCAACCGTGTTATATTAAACAAGAGACAAATGAACAAGTTTGTGGCTTGACAATGGCTTTTAATATGTAACATCCAAAGAAGCTTCAGATGTTTTTAGGGCGAAATATGTGTTGTATTGGAATAAATATAAAGTACTACTAAGCATTAAAAACTCATTCATCTTCGAATTTATAATACCTACGTTTACTGGATTTCTATTTAAAAAAATCTTCTGAGAGTAAGATGTAAATTTATTTATTTATGCTATTGTTTTTTTTTCAGATTCAAGATCAACAATCGGTCGTCGTAGAGCTGTCTTTACTGCGCCAAGAAAACGAAGAGCTTACAATGATGATGGTCAAGCAGTCCTCTGTGATGGATAAAATGAAGAAAGAACTGGAACAATTGCAAGTTGCGCCCAAGTCACCGTCGTTTGGTCGAAAACCTATTAAAATTGGAAAAGAAAATATTCAAACTGTCGTTTCTCCTCTTAGAGAACGGAATCATTGATATACGTTTTATTTTATAAAATGCAGATTTTAATTGCTAAAAACTTATTTATTACTATTTAATATTTTGTGATTGCAGTTTTGAATGATTGTATAATTTATTACCAGTTTTGAATGTTTGTTTCCGACATTGTTAATTTATTGATTTGTTTAGGTTTATATCTCATTGAAATGCGTACATTTCAATCGTAATTATGTTTACAAATTGTCTGGATATAAAGTTTTTTTTACATTCTAGAATGTATTTTTTTTTTAAGCCAAGACCCAATACCAGGGAGAAATATATACAGGCAATATTTTCTTTTATAACCTCCTCAGGGATACTATTGTCTGTGTGGGTATGAAAATTACAGGATGGGTATTACCCCTGGTGGTAATGAAAGGTATTTTTAATCTAACATTATATTATTATAGACTAGCAACACGTCTGCAGTTTTTCTTGTTTGGTGGATGTACGCTGGTGGCGGTGATTAACGTTGGGCGAACCTACTGCTCGCTCGTTCCACGTATCTCTTATATTCTCAGCCAGCGTGTATCAATCCAAAGGTTTGTGGTGTAAGGCCAAAGCCCTCTCACATTTGTATATCTAAGGAGCTTACTGGATAGCTGACGAGCAATTCTCTATTTCAATTGGGTTACAGTTTAAACTATGAAATTATTAATAAAACAAAATTATGAGCCAGTCTTTAATTTTAGGTACCAATTTACAAAAGAAGCTTCGTCTCTAAAAACTAAGCGTACATTAACTGGATAATAACTTACAATAATTAATTAGAGCGAGTGGTGCGCGGTGGGTGGTTGTTTGTTATCAAGAAGAAAACCTCAACGTTTTCTTCCATATCGATATGGTTGCCATCTCGTACAAATTAATATCCTTTGGTATTTCCTACTGTAATTCATTATTACAATATGGCAAGACAAAGTAAAACTAATGGTGAAAAAACACATTTTACAATGATTACAGTAAAACTGCGTTAAACAAAAGCTTTTTGGTTAATGGAAATACATCCACAAAATCACTCTTTGGATTATTTAGACTTTTAAAATAAATCACATTTAACAATTACAGACGTCACAGACTTAAATAATGTTCTAATACTAAAATTTATGTATGAAGGAGAGTATTTTTTTCATACAATATTATAATTACATTGAGTATCATTGTTATCAGTTCATTTTTAAAACTATCAGATTACAATTTCCAAAGTTGTCAGAAGATAAAAAATTTCAAATATTAAAAATTTGTACAAAAAATAAAAACAATCCAGAGCGCGTGCCGGAAGACCAACACTCGGATATTCGATTTAAAATCAGTCTTATTGCTATAACATTACAAATGCAATTGTATAAAACTGGATAGAGTATTAAACGGTAATGTAAATCCTTGTAACCTAACAAAACTACGAGTATAAAATGGCTCAAAATACACAGGAAGATTAACTTCATAATTTAACCTTATCAAATCTGCTACCGATCCACCTAACAAACAAGCTGTCTCTATTTCAATAAATTCATAATACCATCCTTACTTACAAACATGACAAGTTTTGTTTCTAAGCTTATAATCTAACAATAGGTGCAAGATAAGTACAAAATCAAATAACTACAATGTCGAAATAAAATCATTACAAAAACAGTGTAAACTTAAGCGGAAAATTGAAAATGTGAGAGACACGCATGCGGAGAGTTGAAATTGGGGGTTCAATTAATCTACATGAGCGTATCTGGGGACGATGTCCTCGCGGATGAGCAGGTCACAAACGGGCGCGCCGGGCAGCGGCAGCAGGTCTTGCCCCACGGCCAGCAGCCCGCCCTCCGGCCCCGCCAGCCGCCCGTGCCACACGAAATAATAAAACAGCTGCTGCATCGCCGCCATGAACCGCCGCTGCTCCGGCATCGCAGACTCGAATGTACCCAGAATTGCTTCCACGTCCGAATCGATATCGGCCATACCGCAGCCTATCGCGCCGCCGCCGGCCCCCGACCCGTTCACCACGTACATCGGCGCCGCCAGCCGCAAGCGCGCCAAGCTCACCAGCGGACATAGCGTGCGAATAGACGAAATCAATTCGACCAGGCCCTCGTACGTTTTATTGAAATGCTTGAACACCGCCTCCGTTAAATTTTTCTCCCCGATGTAACTCTCGTTCACCATTTTCTCGACTATATCTGCCGTCCAGTCCATATGTTTCATTTTTAGCAGATCCGTGTGTCCGGAATGAATCGTCGTTCCGAACACCATCGGCTTAAAAACCTTTTCCTTTCCCTTTTCCTTGGCTTCCTTCTGCTTATCCCAACTTTCATAGGCGTGTACCCTCAAGTAATTACCGTCCAGGACCAACCAGGACCGTTTGAACTCGTCAGCGGACGGCAAGGAATCTATATTATTACCCAACCAGGTGTCAGGGGTGGCAGAGAGTATTTGCGTGGGATTCATACGTCGCAGGCAGTCGACGTCGTTGCATTTGCTGATTTGCTTAAATTGTTCGTTGTTATTCTGCGATTGTTGCAAAGGTTCTCCGGGGAATATTACGGAAGGCGACGAGAGCCACACCCTAGAATAAAACTTCTGCGCGTTAGTGGCAGTGGTCAAGGCGGCGACCAGAGTCGCTCCAGCTCTATGTCCGAGCAGAGTGACGGATTCAGCGTCTCCTCCGAAATGCTTGATGTTGTACTGGATCCATTGCAACGCCACCAGTAGGTCGCTCAGGCCGTAGTTTCCAGACGTCGCTGGGTATTTTGAATTGGATAAAATATCGAGTGCCAAGAATCCGAACGGTCCTAATCTGAAATTGGGTCGTACAAACACCACTTCTTTTGTACGCGCATAGAGAGCAGACGGTTGTGCGGGGCTGATGCCACCGGCTAGCGAGTTGGCACCGATCAGTACGACGACGGGCAGTGGGTACCCGTAATGCACATGAGGAGTGACTATGTCAAGAGTTAGACAGTCTTCGTCGCCAGCGATGGTGCTATTTTCTAACATCTGCAAGCAGAGGTCGATGGGTTCGTGGGCCTCTAGCGTGCCGTTCCAGCACAAAGACAGGTTATTCAGGGGTTGAGCGTATGTGAATCTTTTTTCTCCGACCGGCGGAACTGCGTAAGGAACGCCGTAGAATTTGTAAACACCTTCGTCGTAGATGCTGTAACCAAAATAAGGTTAAGGTTTAAAGAATTTTGTTCTCGTAAAGACAATGTCACAAGAGAATTTCATTAAGACAAACTAAAATAGTCGCCATGATACCCATACTTTGATACCTATTTAATGTATTTTTTTTTTCTTTTGATTTGTTTATCATTTTATACTTTTCTAATGTGGATTGCGATAACTTTGATTTGAATACATTAAATGAGCTCACATTTTTTTATACCAACAACCTACCCTCTTAGGGTAGGTTGTTGTGAAGTTGCGCTCCTTCGAATGTAATATTTCTTGTATCGTAATTTGTTCGTACTTTTGGTAGAGTAAGTAAAACATGCTAGCGGAGTGCCGCGTTTACAAATTGTAAATGAATTTAATTTTTTGAAGGTTTAATTTTTTTTGGCATAGGCATATTTGATTGGTGGTCATTATTTTGATTTCATTATAGATCTCGTTAGTGCATGTCAAAAATAAAGATATTGAAATAGAGTTTTTACTACCTTATTTTGTTTGATCTGTAGCTCATTCAGTTTTGTTTTAGTAGACCTCCCCCAACCTCAATCAAATATAATAAGTGTGACTTAATTAAAGAATCAATTTTTTACATTTACTTTTGAAAACCGATAACGAAATAACGTACTTTTGGTGAAGAACACGTCCATCAGTGAACTTAATATTTTTAATACCACCTCCACCGATGATAGTCCAATGTTGTACAATGCCCTCCCTCATTGATCGCATCATTGGTGGGAGATGTGCCATAATGGCCACGCTTGGCAGGCGGGTTGGCGATCGCAATGTGTTCCGCCGTACTAAGAAAAGGACGCTGCTGCCCGTCCTCCGGTGGTCTTTACATACAGAATCAAGACAAACAGACATGTTTATGCACACAAATGTTTGTCTTGGGTGGGAATCGAACCCACGACCTGCGGCGCGAGAGGCAAGTGTCTTGCCACCGCGTCAACCGGTCAGTCAATATACCACAGGCCAAATATGATGAAATCAATGAACACACAAAAAAAGGCACTTTTAATGGGGTTTTAAATACGACTAGCGAGATAATAAAGCGGAATATTTATCAATTATGTGTCTATCCACTAAGTTACGCATCGCAAAGATTTGTACAACAAAATCCTAATATTTGTGATCGTCTTCATGATATAAGGTTTCCCATTATCTAGCAATACCATTTGGTAACGGCGCCTTTAAACCTGGAATATAGTAATGGTTGAATAGGATGTTCTAAATTTTAAAAAAACTCATAACCAGAACAAGCCCTGTATATGAAAACAAAGCCATGACGCATTTTTCATCGTGGGAAATAGCACTCAGAGCAACTTAAGTTTAAAAAAAATGTTCGACAACCATTTAGTTTCTAAACATGCATTTCACAACAATCATATGGACAATGAACATAATTCCGAAGTGCCTTCATTCTATACAAGTGACGTCATCACCGAGTCCCGGTTTATCTCTATTAAGCCCTGCGGTGAATTGAGCACCACTCAATTAAAATAGTCGTTTGTTATAAAATGGCTGAGCAATGTACGACATTCGCGACGGAGCCAGCCGGCCTCTAAAGGGCCACTCGACCGACGCGACAAAGCACGCCCTAGACGTAATATAGCTCATGCCGTATACCCTAGAGGCACGTGCTAACGCTGCTAAATTGCGATTTACTTATTCATGGGATGTTTTTTGCACACAGACGACAGACTGTTGACACTGTTTTCATACTGCAGACTTGTAGGTGTTCTCTGAACTTATCTGATGTAGAATACTTTGTCTATTGCTTGGGAAATTAAATAAATAAAATCTCAACCCCATGACGACAAACTTGAAAACAAACATTATATTATACACATTATAACTATATAATTAATCAGCTTTATGTTTTCTCTTCTTTTTGTAGCCAAAATCTTGGGAGTCTCCAAATGTAATATATATGTGTGCATGCCTATAAGAGCCATTCAGTGCACACATCGATTAACTCCACTTTTTGAGAAATCTTAAATGTCAAAGCGCTTGGTATAGTCATAACTTTTTAAATGTATAATAACTTTCCGAAATAATAAAGATAACACCATTAAATGCATTTTTGTTGGCCATTTAATAATAAGTAGTTTATTTCAGAAGCCATTTTGATTAACTCCATACTCTAATGTAAATCGTTTCAATAACGCAACTCAAATGCACTGGCGAGCGCCGGATGATAACGGAATATTTTTTAGTGCCATCTTACCAGAAGTACAGTAAAATAAATTAGTCAATCACAGTCGAATTGCCACAGGATCAAGTACCTCTGAAGTCAAATTAATTATTATTAATAATAAAGTGCAATAACCCTTATTACATGGAATACATATTTTTTGGCCTTTTCAACACTATAAAGTGCCATAGAAATGTGCCATAATCTCAAAGCTTGGCAGGCGGGTTGGCGATCGTAGTATGTTCCTCCGTACTAAGAAAAGGACGCTGCTGCCCGTCTTCCGGTGGTCTTTACATCCAGACACAAAACAAGAAGACATGTTCATACACACAAATGTTTGTCCTCGGTAGGAATCAAACCCACAACCTGCAGCGTTAAATGCAAGCATCTTACCAACCGCACCAACTGGTCCGTTTGATATGTCCGTTATTTATACTGCTGATGAATTAATTACAAATAAAAATAATATATTATAACAGAATTGTCAACATTCATTTTTATGGAAAATCTGTAATAAAAAACTAAATAGTTTGAAGACTGAATTTAACTTTATTACTTTTTTCAGTTGCCAAATCGATTAACTCCACCCCGCATACAAAAATTGTAACATTACTAACAATTATATTTTGGCTATTCTTTCTTATTGATTTTATATACCATTTTATTATATGTATAGATTAGATGTAAGCTATATCTCTATTTATACATTATGTTATTTGAATTTATATTATAAAGGGAATTTTAAAAAACAATGAACATTATTATATCGCATTTCTCAACTTATTGTTTTATGTAGTTTATCAATTTGTGCACTGAACGGCTCATATGTGTGTCCAATATTTAGGGAAACAATTTAAGGCCATGAAATAAAATTAAATAAATTTTAAGAAATGAATAGAGCCACAACTTACCCTTCCACTGGTCCACAGGAGGTTAGGGTTGTGATATAACGGCCAAGTCGCAGAGGCCGCTCATTGGGTGGTCCCGCTCTCGAGGCCACTATGATGCCCACAATGACTGCCAGTAGCAAGAGCCCCACCACACCACACACTATCATGTCATCTACAAATATCACTAATGCAATGACTGTAGAATGGATGGCCAATGTATGGCCAAATGTTTTGCAATAGCAGTCATAGAAGGTCTCCTACAAGATGGACTGAGGATCTGGTCACAATTGCCGCAGTCCATAGCATAAGGGTGGCAAGGGATTGATCTATATAACAAGTCACGATCATGGCGTAATCCTGTATCTAGCAATGGATTATGCATAGGTAACCGCAACACAACTTGATAATTCCAAAGTCATACATATCATACAAATTATTGCAAATGAGGTTTTGTGGTGGACAAACATTCAAACTGTAACTCTGGTTATTGTATATCTGGCAGAATGTATGAAAAATTAATATAAGTTGGTCACATCTAAAAAATATAAAAATCAATGTTTGTTCTCTATGTGTTCCTAAATCATTATCAAATTATATGTAGAAATTTATTAAGTGCATTTGTCCAAAATCTATAAAAAAAGTTTTTCGTTTTTAATGAAACTTTTTACAATACGCTGATAATATTTTGACTTTTTAGATTTTTTTTACTTTACATGGCATTTTGCAAGCAAGCTAGGTTCATCTATAAAATAATATGACAGACACTATTTTTAGAATCAAATGTGTTTAAATTAGAATGTTTCTTGTGAAGTGAAAATAAATGTAAATAAATTTAGTATATTGTTACCAGTGATAAACTTCCTTTGCCTGATCCTTTCTTTGAGTGGAAGACGTGTTGCAACTTTACCTTCCTCTTGGTCCTAAAAAGAAAAAGTACTTTAAATCCGGAACATATGTATTGACAAATATTGAATATTATATTATATAAAATATTGAATATTGATACAATTTGTGCTAACATTAACTCTTTGCCTTAAAACTATGTGTGGGAGACATGATGCTACTTCTGTGAAACATGTGATGACTTGTTCTGGCCAAAAGTAAGAAGCCCATATCAAACACTCAATTTTTTTTACACAATAATGTTTTATGTCATTGTTTATTACACTTGAAATATAAGCTCTTGAGTTACAAGATGTACAAGCATAGTTATATAATACAAGCATAGTTGCAATAGAAACATCAAATAATTAACTAAAAAAAATTCTGTAAAAGTTTGATGTTTTAAAATTTCTTGTCATTGGCTTAAATTGTTAGTTGTTAATGGTTAGTGGATTCCCAAGGAGGGTCAAAAAACTATAGCCAAAACCAATTACAGTATGGACCACAGTAGAGTTCAGGATATGTGGAAGATTAGTACATACTGTGACGGTACATGGGTAGGTAAATTGAAGGGAGATGATGAGTTTCATTGAAAAAAGGGATTAGAAGAACATAAATAACAATAAAAGATTTCATAATTATCTTACAGCAACATCCAATTTAATGTTCTCCATGCCATCATTGGTTGTATCATGTTTATCCTCTAACGTCTCCATAGACGCAAGAGTGGCTTCGTGAGTTGCATTTCTCTTTTGAAACATTTTTGGATACTTAACATTGAAAATACCTAAGCGCTTTGATTGGTCATTTTCCCTGTCTGCAATAAAAATTAAAAAAATATTTAATATCTGTCCAACAAATAGCATATATAATGCTCATTAACATGATAAGCTTAACATATAACTTAAAAAGGAATGGATACCATTGTCTTTAGGCTGCAATAATTTTGCAAATGCTTGCAAAAATCCTATTTGGGGCTTGGTATTAATGTCTTCATCTGTTTTTTCTAATGTCTTCTCATGTTCAGTGTCTTTTTCTATTGTACTTTCATCTTCCTAAAATACAAACAAATAAAATGAAATAACCAAATTAATACAAGCTATGAAGAAGTCAAAATCATAAAGTTTCAATTGTAATTCACAAATATAGCACACCTTAAAATACAGTCTCTGACCATTCTGTTATATTTACAACCTAATTAGGCTCAGTAGGAAGTAGATAGCTCTCAGTTCATCACACTCAAGATAGTATGTAAGCTCATTTCATTTAAAAAGAAATTATCTTTTTTTGATAAATTTAATAATTTCTATATTATACTGAAAATTCCTGCAAGATTGGGTATTCACACTTGAAGACATGTTTGCCTACAAAAATTAAACTAAACTTAAACTATAGGAAATACAAATATTGACAGTAGTTATTTCGTGTCTAATTGGAGGCATAATCATCACTTATATATGCTGGATAGAACAAAAGAAACCAGAAATAACAAGATATTATTACTTATAAATTATTATTAAATTAAATACAAGTTATCAATGTAAATTTTATAATAATACTATGTAATATAATAATATTCTTGCAAAAATTAATACTGGACGAGAAAGAACTTAAACAAATTACATAAAAAGACGACATAGAAGATCACCTACTTTAGTCTTATCTTTGTCGGAATTTCTCGTAAAAAATCCAGGCATTTTTATGGCTCCGATAGGAATAAATTTTGGTTTAACTTCCCTGCCTTGCTCAGTAACTTCCCCTGCTAATGCCGCTCTAACCGGCCCTTCGCCTTCGATCTTCTTATCTTCAGAAACATCTAGTTTTTCATTTTCTGCTTTCAGCATCATTTCTTTTTCTTCTTCCTCAATCTGTTTTTTATCTAAAGTTTTATTGTCGTTTTCAGAATCCATCTGATTAATATCGGCGGTACTCATGGTTGAATTAATAAATAGTATACAAAAAACACAATGTTTTACATGGATGAAGTTAGAACACGCTCAAATTACACTCTGGGGTCTCTTTTTACGTAACTACCTATAATTTATTAAAATTTCTAGTAAAATATCATCTTTAAAAGATGCTATGGACAAGGTAGTAGAAAAACGACTCAACACGCTCAAATGCACATCAATGGCGCAAACCGCCGCCGCGCTCCTTGCCGGTTGCCTCCCCCTTCAGATTGTTCAGATCAGAGTTGCCAACAGAGTAAAAACGGTTGGAAGCATTTTAATTTCCAAAGTTTCCAAAGATTAAAATTTGAATTAAAAAAATTAAAACTTTTGATTAATTGTATTTAGATGTTATCAAATTCATGGAACTTAAATAATGTATTTACGTAGCCTATCTTAACTAGTGTATCGAAAAACACATTTAAACCAACTTTATTTTTTTTATTTTCTACAGTTCAAGTTTATTAAAAACGAAAGCAATTGCTGATTACTGAGTACGTAAGAGAAGGCAATGCTCGGAGTATCTGCAAGATCGCATCAGGACGAAAGCAATCGACACCACCCGAAGAATTACAAACCTTAGTGGTTATGAGCCGGACACATTGTTCGCAGAACGGATGGCTGATGGGACCGAAAAGTCCTTGATGGCGAATGGCCACGTACAAGTTGACGCTGTGTAGGTAGGCCTCCTACACGATGAACCGTTGATCTGGTCATGGTTGCGGAAGTGCACTGGATGAGGATGGCGGAGAACCGATCATTGTGGTGTTAATGGGAGAGGCCTACGTTCAGCAGTAGACGACGACCACGAGTACGAAAATTAAGAACCTATCGCCTCCAATTTGGTACGACTGAACTCAATACTCGAATATTATTTAAACAAATAATAAGCGTTTGCCATGTCGCCAAACTATAGAAAAAAATGGCTTTATATTATGTAAAATAAAATAAATAAAAAATTTATATTATGTTTTTTACTAAGGTATAATCAATCTGATTCTAGAATATTGATATTGAATATATTATTTGTTTATATATATAGAGAGAGAGAGAGAGAGAGAGAAAGAGAGAGAGAGAAAGTAATATCCACAATTAAGATTCGGTAATTAATTTGAATGCCAGGTGAATTTTGGTTAAGTATAAATAATTATATTATTTCTTAGAGTAGAATTCTTGGTATAAAAGATAGATGAAACAACACACAATAAAGTTATTCTGGACAAAACTTATGATACAGTAAATGTTATATCTCTAATATATGGGAACTCCAACAAAGGAAAGGTGCAATATAATAATAATGTACAAGACTTGACCAACTGGTTACTTTAAAAAATATTTCCAATAAAAAACACAAATTTAATTTCATTGATACATAAATTAAAAATATTGGACCATAGAAAAGTAAATACAACTTAAGCCATAACAAGATTATTTATTAATTAAAGACATTTTTAATTATTAATGCAATTAATGTTTTTCTAAAGCCTTCACCAAAAGGTCATTAATATGATTGACTAAATTTCTTGGATCCATAACCAATCCTGCGGTCACCATGGCATTTGAGAAGAGCTGCTGGGACACCATGTTGGCCAGTTCTTTGTCACTGGATATGAGCTTGTGTAACTTTTTTATTATCGGGTGCCTGCAAAAGAAATTAAAATAACAGCCAAAGAAAAAAAAGGTGATTTTTTGTGGAGTTTAAAAGGACAGGGACATGCTTAGTCATTGTTTCGAGCATTGATGAATTCAAAGATAGATTCCAGAGTACAAGTTTATAGGACCTAGGACCTAGGTATGAAACATTGCTTACTTTGCGTTAATTTCCAGTTGAGGCCTGAGTAGCGCGAATCTGTTCTCTTCGCTGAGATTTTGCGCCTGTGTCCGGATGAAATGTCGCGCGGCGGCCATTTCTGGTATAACAATAACGCACGGATGCGTATCGAGCTTTTGCGTTGTGCGCACCTCGAACACTTTGCCATTTAAGTTTGTTTTTAAGAACGATATTAAGTCTTTGACTTCATTTTGTCGGAGATCGTCGCTACCTAAAAATATAAGTATCGCTTAATAACAGAAATCATATAATATCCAAAGTACTTTTATCGTGATCATTATATCCTACTATTCAAGTCTTGTAATTTATTGAGCTATCTATCTATAAGAGCAGCAAAACATTATATGATATACAAAATGCGTATGTGTTGCTTATTGTTTATAAATACATACATTTATAGACTAATAATTATATAAAATACCTAATTAATCATACATAACCATCACGCGCGTAACCCAGAGGGATAGGCAGAGATTTTCACTTGCCACAATCCTGGTTACTAATTTATACATACTTAATCTTATAATGGGGCTGAATGTCTTACTAATAATTTCATCAGCGACAGATCGTCATCTGGATCAATTTCCCTTTTATATTGACAAAACGTATTTGTAATAACGTTAAAGTAAACGTGACCTGTGTATTTCAATAGGTTTGATCCAGTAACTCATTTGAAATAACCTAAGTTCAGAAAAAGCAGACAATGAACACAAGGTAGTCAAAACTACTCCAGTTAGATTAAAACGAATATGGGTGTTTAATGTTACCTATGACAGTTTCACTTTTATCAGAAGATTCTTTTTGCATGTCGTTTTCAACGGAGATCAAGGAACGCCGGCCAAATTCTTTGAGTTCCAGGAGAACCAGTTCGTCATACATATCGTAACAGAAGAGCACCTCCAGATCGCGTTTCTTAAGAGATTCATAGTAAGGTGAAGTTTCGGCAAGTTGGCGACTGTAAAAACGCAACTACATTTTTAATATGCATTTCAAGTATTGTCCTTAGATTCCCTTTAAAACTTAACCCTTAACAGAAATTAAGTCTTGAATAAATATAATATGTTCAACTTTCTATCCACAATGTTTTATTTTTGTCTTACTAAAACAATTGACTTACTAAGAGAACTGAAACAAGTGGAAATTAGGCATTTGTTGTAATAGTTTTTGTTTTATTGATAGTTCAATATATGGAAAATATAAATAATTTATAACCTGGGTGCGGCTAAGTAATAAATAGACTTCTGATCATCCTTTTGCCTTGAACAATAATCCGCAAGAGACGTCTTGACTCCCGCTTCTAATTTAGAAGACTCGAATCGTAGCAATTTTGCAATTTCTTCCTAAAATTGTAAATTAGTAAATATAAAAAAGGGTTTACATGACAAAATAATCAATTGCACCTTGGTTAAGAAATATTAAAATTATATTTACAAAGTTTAGGTTAAAAAGTTTTAAAGTTTTGTAAACAGGCCTCCCACAAGATAGACCGATGATATGATTAAGGTTGTGGGAGAACACTGGGTGGGGGCAGGGGACTGATCCTTTCGGGAATCAATAGGGGAGGCCTACATCCAGCAGTCGACGATAGCAGTGGATTACATCCACAGGCTGAAACGACGACGACGACAAGTTCTGTTTATAAAATATAGTTCACTGTAAGTAAATTTAAGATAAAATGACCTTTTCTAGAGAACTCTGACTGGTAACAATTCCTTCTTTCAAGAACAATGAATAATCCTTGTAGTATGCATCAAATCCGACAGGGTCTTTCTGAGCCATTTCACACATGAACTTTATGAATCGATTTGTCAAAACTGTTCGGAGTTTCCTGGAAGTATAAAAGCTGTTATAAAATCTGAGTAGCGTAGTTTAAAATAAATAAATAATAAAGTAAAATAGATAAATTCTACAGTAGTATAGTCCGCAACAACAACATCTTATGCACGATCGACCCGCTTGACCAATGAAATACCACAACCTCACAGAAGACATGCACCAAGTAGAAGTATTCTGTATTTAGTTTGAGTGAGGTGCCAGAGGCCTAAGTTTAGTCTTCTTCTCCTTCCCACCCTTTTCTAAAAAGGAAAGGATGGGAAGGGAAAGAGGATTTGACGGGAAAGGGGATGGATAGGAGAAGGAAAGTTTCCATTTTTTTGCCTATTAAAGGTAGGCAACGCATCTGCAACTCGCAAATGCTTGTTGTGCATGTCTATGGGTCGCGGTCACTCAGGTGACCACTTGTTTATTTGTTCCTTCTTGTATAAAATAAAATTAAATGTTTATGTCAGGTGAAATAAAAATAATTTCATATTTATTTTTTTCTCTTATTCTCTTACCAAATAACATGTGAATCTTATTGTACATTATTTAATAAATGGACTATATGTGTTATATCTACAGCCATACATTTATGCATGCTTGTCAGTTATGTTAAATTATACTAAAGCAATATTATACAATGATACTTATCCGTTTTTCTATATAAAAAGTTGCATACAGTTCTAAATGTGAGTTCTGAAATTTGTCGAGGATACAAGGTAGTGCAGGTTTAGATTTTCCAAGTGATGTTTGAGTGAGATACTATGTAAAAAATGTGCATATGACAATAGTTGTACCAAAAAATTAAATAAACTGGGTACTTACACAATCAAGGCACTGTTCTGTAAAAGTTCTCTGCTCAAGTTAAGAGGTATGTCCTCAGAATCGACAACACCTGCAACATCAGTAGATTTGTGAGTGTGTTGCTATTAAAATAAAAAATCTCACACCTGTCATTTAGAGTGGTATGCAGGGGTTAAAGATTTTTCATTTGGTACACTTTTTTATTTCAGTGAATTATTCACTGTAATATGTTTTAATATTCTAATGATTAAGTACATTAATTTTTATTTAACTTTAGTATTTGTAAGCTGTTTGTGTTTTAAATAACCTACCTTTAACAAATCTCAACCATTTTGGTAAAATATTATCGGCCTTGCTTTTGATCAGTATTTTCCTGGAGTACAATGAAACACCAACGTCGGAATCGCGGGACATTTCAAACAGCCCAGGCTTTCCTTCGGGCACATACAGAATGGAGCGGATGCTGATGGGGGCGTCAGTCTTGTAATGTAACGTGAAGCGTGGCTTGTCATATGAATTGCTAATAAATCTATAAAATTCCACATGTTGTTCATGAGTGACTTCTTTTGGCTCCATTAACCATACCGGCTGAAAGCATATAGTAAAATTTTAAAGTCTTTTACTTTAAAATTTTCATTTACATTCAATATAAAACAATCTATAAAACTTTGGTTTCATGTTGTCCCTTCTAAAAAATATATATAAATAC
>DWLR01000470.1:0-25344 GCA_018246295.1 Papilio alexanor hazarajatica
CCCCCGCCGCCGTACCCGTACCCGTAGGCCTCGCGTTCGTTCACCGCGCCCACTGCAACCAAAAACAAACTTATATTAATCTATACATATTCGAGGTCCGATCATTGACAGTTATTATAACAAATGTTGTGAAGAGTCTTGCTATTTGAGTATGCCCTAAAAGAGCACACCCCGTTACGAACAATAGCCCAATTTAAAATGGGCTAGTAGTGAAGGCGCTTCAACATTGTGTTTCACAAACGCGACCCGCTAAACAATTGTGGGACCCGCACGGCTCACAGCGACGCGGATGGGAGACGCTTGGCACAATCTATATTTTCAAACTAAGCCTCGCGTATTTTGTAAATAAGATTTGGCAGGTTTCTGCGACGAAACCGGTGCCGTTCATCTTTCTAGTTGCGATTAGTACTCGTGTAATCCATGGCAATATGCTACAAGTAACGCAGGGATACACAAAAATAGTTATGTTTCATTATATACCGAATTTTTCTAATAAGAATTATCGACGTTATGAATATCAGTAGAAATGATAGTGCGCATTTTTATTTTGCAATACGGATGAATAACTTTTTAATAGATGTTAGTTATAATTTCGTACGTAGTAATTATGTTTAAAAAGTATGGCAATGACGTTAGGTGTGCAATGAGCCAAACTTATGGTATCGAATACTGGCATTAAGGTATACTTAGTCTATGTCAAGCAACAATGTACTTTTTATATTTAATAAAGATTATATTTAGTCAAAGGTTTGACTTTTTAAATATTAGTAAATTCTCGTTAAAGGTATATATTTGGAAATCAGTAAAATTCTTCTGTCCAACCATCCAAAAAAAACAAGTATTTTACAATAAGAATGAACAATCGATATTACAATAAACTAAACCATAGTAAATATATTTACTAATATGTATCAGAATTGTCTTGCACCAATTTTGATGTTTGTTTGAAAACAATTAAATGATTTATACTGTGGTTATATACCACAAGGAATCACACACGGAGTCGTTGCAATTTTTATCTATCGTGATTATAATATGCTATATTTACGTATAGTTAGCATTGAAAAAATTATAGATAGTATACACGTCGTCGTCTAGTTTGAAAATGTAGATCGAGCACGTTCTAGAAGATAGCGGGGGAACGTGTCGTAATAATTAAATAAACGTAGAGGAAAACCAAAAGCAAGTTAAAAATTTAAGCTCTGATAAGAACTAGTTGAAATAGATAAAGGCGGCTAGATTGCGTCAAGCGACACGGACACTTCGCCTTGACCCCAATGTTTCTGTAACTCGGTAGCCACTAGCCACCCGCCATTTACACCATTTCCCTCTACACCATTTCACCAGTACACCTTCTACCACATGTCACGATTTTTTATTAAATCGAAAAAGATTTTTTATTCTTAATCTTCTAGAGTCAACACTGATACGTGTTTGTTTATATGAAGAAGTTTTAATTTAACAGATTTTTGATTTAAATGTTTTCTCAGAACAGATGTCTTACATTTGTCGACGTGTAAATAAGAAAGTTGCGTATTTCGTTCTGTTGCTAATTTGCCATTCTAACTTCGCAAAATATAAGATAAAACGTTGATATTTTTAATATGTAATAAATATTTTGTTAGACGTTTAAACTATATTATAGAATTGAATTATTCATGTGTTACATAATCTGTGCAGAGTGGTTTAGCTACGCACAAAGTATGTAATAATAGCAACGCTGTAAACATCGCGCCATGGACGCGGCCGCCATTTTCTTTCTAATATTATCTAAGTCGCGTATTTTCGCGCGGCTTATCGGTGGTCGTTGACCCCGGCGCACGTGTGTCCGCTCCCGTGCGTGTAACATTGTCTCCGCACATGTTTTGTTGTATACATTCAACATGTCTCATGAGTCAATACAAAACCCCCATAAATATATAGTATTTAATCTTTTTGACAACTCAACATAAGATGTTTAAGATAAGATTATTCTTTTGAAGAGAGAAAATATAATTTGACGAATATATTTTAATATGTATTTGAACAGACATAAGATATAGTATAATTTAGTCATTGTAACGATACGTAATTATTTTGCGAAGCAATGTAAACATATGTAAACAAAACTTCCCTATCGTGTCAGACGATAGGTTGCCATGTTGCAACACTAAATTGAGAAACTGTGCAATTTTCCTCAAGCGTTTGTGTGTATTTCCGTGTAGCAGCACTACACTGTATCTCGTATGCGCATTGATATTTCGATATATCTTTATAATTCAGAGAATGAATGAATCATTTTTGATTAAAACACTGCATAATTTGGAACAGAACTTTAATAGTACAGTTGCCACTAGATTAGAAGATTTAGAAAGCTTAGATTTACTGATTTTTCATTATAACTTGTTAAAATGTGACAAGGGTGTACACACGGTAGCTTATAACTTTAGGACATCTGTAACGCGTAGGGTCGGAAACGGGACTTTTACAATAATTACCCAAATACAATGTTTATTCAACGCCGTCGCCTAGAGAAGGCTTTTAAGGTTGGTTACATTTAAATATAAATTAGCGAAGTTCTAACCAACGATACAAAAATGTAGCACATTTATGTGATCAAAATTAGGCACTAGCTAAGTTTGCGATTCAGTTAAAACTACATATTAAGTAATAAATTACTAGGGAAGCAAGCTACCTGTTGCTAAGCTTAAGTTTAATTCGGTGTTTTCATTTAACAATAATTTACATATGGTAAATACAAATCGAGTCTTCACCGTTTTTATTTGATATTTTCTACAAAGAAATTTTATTAACATCCTTACTTAATTTTATTTTAAATTAGTTTATATGTTAGGGTGACTGAATCATTTTAAAATGAATAGTCAATTGAGATACATAATACTATTTGTTAGTAAATTTGAGTAGTGACAAAGCATTGTGTGAGTACGCGCGTACGCGCATCGCGCGTGGCGGAGTAACGGTCGGGCGAGCGTTCGTAGTCGTCGGATCTGTTATTTACAATTTAATGAACCGTTCCCTGAACGCGCCACATAAAATCCCTCGCGCCTGGGAAGACGCTAACAAAACAGAGTAAAAAACTTGCATTTTATGCGCCGTCGTTTCTATTTTTAACCGGCTGGACGCATCCTACTGGTTTCGCTGCTGCAATATCAAGGTTACGCGCCCGCTTGTAGTTCTAGAATGTCATCTTCACTCGGCTACTCGGGGAAAACGAGCATACGTTAGCCGCGGCCGGGAAAAAGTGGACCGTATTGTATGGTGGTAGCGGGGATAGTGCCTTGTCTTAGGTCCGGGATCGTTTTATTCCCGGATGCGAGTGTGCAAACAGCGCTTAGAGAGGCGTGGGGGCGGTCGCGAGGGGGTAGGCTGGACCGGTCTCGCCGCGCATCCCGCACTCGCAATAAATGGGTTACCCCACAAACCTCCTGCAGTACTGTTGGTGTGCTGTTTTACTGCCTCTAATAGCGGCTACTCGGTGTGCGCAGTGTTCACGTTTGAAACGTCGCGTATGTGGGCTGCCCACATATACGTATCTCGTCTTGAACACTGTGCGAATATGTTTATATTAGCGTATTGCATCTAACGCTTCCAACTGAATACGATAAAAAAGCACGGGATAAGTTGAAGCAACCGTAACATATGTGAATCAAAGTAAGTTAATCGTTAAAATTTTGTACAGGACGTTGTCACTTGCTCCTAATTACTTCCTTGTGCCGTTGCTCTATTTAGTCACGTTGTTATGATAACGCTAATAGCTGATGTTACGTTATTAAAATTCATTGTAGGTACTGCGATTATATTGAAAAAATGCATGAGACGATATAAATTCCAAAACTTTCAAGTTTGTTAGTTACAAAGTATATATGTTTTCGACCAAAATAACTTTCTTTTTATTGTTTAAGTAATACAGGAAACGTTGTAATCGCGGTGTATCTGTGACGTCGCGGTTTGCAAAATATTTTATCGCGATATACGATGTTAGGGAGATAAGCTATCGGCCAGAACATTTCCTCCAAGCAACTGGAATGTGCACAAATTATGCGAACAACAATACTTTTATCGGACGCGTTATATATATTTTTTTTGAAACGGAAGAGATAGCGTAATCGTCGTTGCAAGTGTTGTGATACACGCTTCAGTGTAAATAATTGAACTGTTTGTTTGTAGTTTTATATAACCTTTTTGATAACTAGTTGAAACTCGTTGCAGATGTTTGCTTATTTATCTATGGCTATGACCGCCTGTGTCATGTGCACGTCTTCTGTGTTATAAAATCTAAACGATGCAAGTCAATTCTAAGCAAATAATTGTTTTTAACCTAACTTAGAAGATGTTTCACAGTTATTCCTTACTCCTTTGTAAGATAAGATGACTTTACCACCGTATAAAACATCTATATAACGAAAAGGAAGACGAAAAATATTACCTGAAAGTTATTGATACAACGTAAATCTATATATGCCTTAACTTAGTTTTCAGTAATATTATTGTTAATTTTTGTAAGCGTCGCATTGCGATGGGCGAGTGAACGCATAACTATCATAGTTTAATTGTGATTTGAAAACAATGCAATTTTTATTCAGAGTCATATCCTCTCGGAGGCACAATGGCGACATCTTCGTCCTGCACGACCGGAAGGCGGCAGGCGTGGCCCTGTACCACGTCTAGGGCTACCATTGCTTGAGCGCTTTCCTAACCTGATGCGAATTGTAATTTCACATGACAAATTCTATGAAACTGCAATGTATTAGGAGATACATTATTTTTTCAAGTTTTACTTAAATTTAAAAAAAAAAACCATATAAGATTAATTAATTGGTTTTAGTTATTTTTTGTGCGATGTATTATGGTAACCCTATTCTGTGGTATTTTGTGTGTGTGTGTGTGTGTGTGTGTGCGCATGGCGTCGGATGCGGCGCAGGCAATGACCAGGAAATGATGCCGCCGGTTGACCTTCACACAGGCACACACACTAGCGCCTGCGCCTGGCTGCGCCCGCGCATCCCTTTGCTCCCGGCTTCCGACACCGCGAACACGATTTTGCATCAATGCGTCAATTTGCACAAGAATACTTTCTTTCTAATAGATGGGAGTGATTTACGAATAATAATTTATTACTGGGCTAATACTAAAATTGCAAACACACAGCATAATTATATGCATTACGTTAATTATTTTGGCAGCAGTTTTGCGATAAAAAGTATAAAGTATTTTTTACTTATTGTAGTACCGGAATCAAGAGGATCGAAATAATTTGATAATTTTTCTAGTCTATCGTAATAGGAAGTTTTGCAAGTCGCTGGCTGAGTTATTATGTCTGAAAAAAAAGCTTGTGAATTTTACTCTCGTCTCGTTTCTTCGTCGATATATTTACAACATAAAATATAATTAGAACTTATTTGGACTGACTTTAATGAAATACTAAATACAGACAGTGAGTAAAGATGTAGCACTTCGCCGTAGCTCAAAGTGTTGGCCTATAGTTCTCGATTCTTCGCATTTCAATACCTATATTATATCTAACCAATCTAATAGATATTAGGTCTGTCTTTTGCGCCTGTTAACAATACCGCCCTTGCCTATAGTTACGCAATATTTATTTAACCATATAGGAATTAACCATATTGAATTATAAACTGTCAATTTTTGTTAATTCTGTTTTCTAATTTTGTTCCACGAGTGTCAGTAAAATACCCTTCCCGACCTTTGTACACTTCAATAATAGTTTTTTTTTATTTGCTAGTAGAAACTTCAAATGTTACTACGTAAATACAACTATTTGTTACACACCTTTCGCATCACATAAAACATATAGACATATATATAAAGACAATTATTGTATTCTGTTCATATTGCTATATTCTATTGATATATTCAGGAGCAAGCTCCATATATAATATTAGCAGATTATATCTAAGGCCGTGACAAATATCGCCTTGTTTACTTCATTTGAAGTAACTATTAAAAAAATATTGTAATCAAAATGCCGCGCTTGTGAGGCGCGGCGAACCGGCGTTGCGTTAAGTAAGGTCAGCGCAGTTGCACCTTACGCAACGCGCAAAGATAACACGAGAGGGCGGCACTTGTAGCGGGCCCTCTTGAATATAGCTTCGTGCACTTCCACGTACAACCAAAACACGAAAAGCGTATCGCGCTTTTTTATTTGATCTTATAGAGTAACTGTACAATAATAATTACATGAAAATAAGATAAACTATGTTATTTAGGTGTATAAATATCTTGGATGGTAAAAAATTCTTGTTTAATAATACATTCTGAGTAGTACCGTCGTAAATAATTACTAACTATTTCGTCCTTATTTTTGGCATACAGACTAGTACTTCGTAGAGGTTAAGAAGCAATTTCCTTTTATGGATTTGTAATAAAAGAAGCTATAATGTTTTGAACGAAAAACAAATAAAAGTGCCTAATTTGCGTTCGTCAATAACGTGTTTTCCCCTGATCCTTTAAAATGAATATTCAAATGTCACGAGCGTCGTTCGGCGACCGGTTCCTCGCTCTTGCGGTCCACTTTCCTAGCATAACCTATGTAATTGTTTTGTAATGTCACCGATGCTATTGCCTTTGGTCATGTCATTTGTAATATTTGCCGCGCTTATCATTTTCATTAGGTTATAACTGTATTTTGTTTGTTGCATTCAGTTGCGTCATCGTTGTCAGCTAAGCTTTGTACCTAATTTGGTAAGACAATTTACGTTAACTATTATTTGCTACATCAGAACTTTGCTTTTACAGAGCCAACGTCTTTACTTTATTTTTTGTTAATAGGGTAATTGGTTTTCTAGATTATAGTCGATAGATTGGAAAAAGCATTTTGTGTAATTATTATATTTGAAAATTTTATTTTAATGGTGTCAACTTACTTATTTTTTACAAACAAGAAATAGAGAAGGAAAGGCAAAATTATATTACGCTTGCGTGAGTTTCTAAACACGACACTGCATTATTTTAATGTCTTTTATCATATGTGACGCTCCTAAGTTTACACTGTCTACCTGCCGTCCGACACAATAATTAAAGACGTGGGCAAAAGAAACCTAAAAAGTGAAGTTTACGTATCGTATCCCTACATAACTAATTTAGAAATCTGTCAAAAATGATTAAATAGACGTATAAACTTGAGGATGTTGACGTTTATCCCATTAAATATGTAAAAAAATGTGCATGGCAACGCGTGACCAAATTTACTACACATTTGTGTGTTTCAAACATATTTCATCAATCGTGTTTATCCGATTGAAACAATGAGTATGTTTACAATCAAGTTTAGCTATTCTATTTTAACAATACGCAGATTTGGTGCGGTTTATAAATCCAACGGCTGTACAGGTTCATCAACAAACACGTCGGTGAAGTAGTTTGTTCAATTATTATTGGTTTGTAATTTCTTTATTCTAATGTATGATAAGCTGTTTCTCTTCCGGCTTATATTTTTGATGTTTACGATACGATTTTCCTAGTCTATTTTTAGTAACATTTTAGTAAAATATAGCAAACATTTTTATGTATTCCAATTCTCCTTTGCCTTTATGTTCCTTTTGACCCGATTGCATAATGTTGAAATATTCCTATCAAAATACTTGATACTGGTCGAGGTACCAATGAACGAATAACCCTGATAACTTTCAAATAAGCGGGAACATAGGTGTCTACAGAAGAACGCGGCGATAACCCGAGATAATGATATCGACAGCCTAAAACAATTTTTTATGCAGGCGATATGCTAACAACATGCCGGATGCATTTATCTGTGTGTTGTGCGAGGTCGCTTACTGTGCCAGCTATTTGTTTAGGCGGGCAACACTGGCCATTGATATTGCGCGAGGTCAGGTTCAAGCCATGCGCTGACGGATAGAGGTGGTTGACAAGAACACCTGCACTAATTTCGCACTGATCTTTACACATACCATATTTCCAAACCAATAAATACGTTCTAGGGACGTGAAATTATTTCATTTTTATTTCCAGTTTAATATTTCGCATTCTCCTCCGCCTCTATTTGATGTAAAGCTGTCAAACTGACACCAGGTTGCAAACATACATGATCTAACAGTATTCATCCTATTACCGGTTCCACCGACTTCCTTAGCAAGTTCACTTTCGATTTGTATGCCTCGTTGAGTGTTGGCTCACATTCTATGTCAAAATCTTACACATACTTTGCCTCATACTACTATTTTTTTTCTAATACTATTAGAAAAAAACAACTTTAATAAACGAGTGTAAATAGAAATTGTAAACATGTAATGCTTTTTTATTTATATCATATACCTATGTCGAAAAAGTTAAATACTGGATGATCACTTATAGGTAATAGGAAAATGGCAACATATTATTAATTTGACATTATAAATTAGCGCGTAAATTGTAAGCGCAAATGTATGTTGTTTGTCGTTTTGGTATTATCGAAAACTACTTTTATTGCCGATACGACCTCAACCTGTATTGGGACGCGGCGAAGGTGATTCGACAAAGAGTTCGTATACCCCGGCTTACGTAAACACATGTAACTAAGAAAATGTCGCCTCTTTTTTAATATGACTATGATATTTTATGAAAGTCGGGCAAGCTCGTAGGCGACATTGCGTGTGCTCTGAAGCACTTGTTAACGCCGGAATGCAGGTTCAATTTAACATATTAATAGTTCGGTAGGTATATTTAGTTTTAAATATTTAAACGTATGTTTGGCATACAGAGGTCGTACGATAGATATGTAGTTGATATAAAGTTTAACTTAATATTACACACTTTCCATTTTTCATTAGAAACCGAAAAATAGAAGCTTAACATGACAAAAAATATTTCAACGCGTATGCATTTTATCGCTGACACAAATTTGTAATAAAAATCTTTAACAAGATTTTATAAGGGTGCGAAAGAACTAGTCGTTTGACTGTGGTTTTCAGTATTCTACAATTTAAATTGTTAAATCATAAATAATGTTAAAAATATCAGTGATGTGAAAATTGTAGAAAAAGAAAATACAAGGCATCGCGATATAGTCTATGGCTATGGCGTGCAGAGGGCTCGGGGAGGGCGATAGACGGACGCCGGGGCCCGAGAGGTGGCGGGAGGGGCGGGGGGGGGGGTGCTGCAACTGTTTGCGCTGCGCGCTGCGATCGTGGTCAATGACATGGCGACATTGCATCAACGCGCGAAGGTCACCCGCGCCCCGCCCGCGCTCCCTCTCGCCCCTCCCGCCCAACCGCTCTGCTTCCCGCCTCTTTTGCCAATACTAGCTAGGGTTATCATTATTATTTTTTCAAATCTTTTCTCAATCATTTATGTCCATTGCCCACTAGATGAATTCTTTTTATGGTCAGTCAATTTAAAGCTTTACAATAAAATAATTAGAGATTTTTGGTAACAGGTTATTTTTAAGGTATTAAAATATTTAAACCTCCAACATTAAATTCATATTAAGGGCGCATTAACATTAAGATTTTTGATTAAAAAAAATACTAAAACATGCGGTAACCCTAACTCTAAGCTTCGCGCATATTCCTGCATTTCCTTATCGAAGGACGCCATCTTGGATCAATCACTCCAATGTGGCTCTTTGTGGTAGTTGTCTGAGGGATATTTGCGACCACATTTCATTTTTATTTTTAATCTTCATTTCATTTTTAAGAGACGCCATTTTACTCCAGTGATTAGGCGTCGTACGTATAACGTTGTTATTTATTAGCCATTACAAGTTAAAAAATAATTTAAAAATGTTAAACTCGAACATACTTATAATTTGAACATCAAACAAAACGTTTTTACTACAAAACAAATGACGAATCTGTCGACACCATTATTTTTATATGATTTTAGGTCTTTGGATTAATTTATAATGAGGTAAGCGGTTATTAAGCATTTTGAGGAGAAGGTCTTAATCCAATAAGCAATGTTTAGTGCTCTTGTAGGGCACATCGGGGACGTTACAATGGCCTACTAAAATAATTATCATATGTTGTCGACTTATTTATAGTCATAAATAAATCACGACAATAACACGATTTAACACACAGAAAAATGCATAATATATATAAGCACGAAATGGACGGACGCAACAGTTCTACCAGAAAATTGGCGTAGGGATCAACCTTCAATGTGGCACCTAACATTACTACCCTAAATTACTTACTTAAGTGATCATAAAAAAGCTAATAAATAATGTATTCGTAGTTCGCTCCAACTGTTAGGTATTACTAGGATGTTTAAGGTATTCATATGTACCGATATAAAAATGTTACGGAAAGCAGCATTCCTTTGAGAAAACTTTCTTGTATATCAAACGAACTTTATACGTTTTAAATACTGCTGGTAGATATTGCGGTGCGGTTAAAATTATTATACACGATTCCCGAAATTCGTCTTAAAATTGATATTGGAAAACGTTAAGTGTGGCAATCTTAAACGCGGATTGGTGCGGATGGAGCTTGCGTGCTGCGCGGGAGTTTCCACCTTCCGGTTATCTCTGACGTTTCCCGTTCAAGTACATCCGCTATGGCCTAGATGTAGGTTAAATCTAGGTTTCTACATACATATCAATTTGTTTAAACAAGTTGGCACGCGATTCCGTTTTTCCACTTTAACGCGTTGTCGTTAAAGTGAATTTAAAAAACTGAATTTAAAATGTAATTTAATTGACAACCGTTTTAATGTCAAGACAATAAGTATCACGAAGACTATTTTTGTTTTACCATAAATAATTTACAATTGATAATAAATAATTTACATTTCCTCGAATTGAGAAAAAAATATTTTGTTATTTGTTTGCAATTATTTTATGGTGGACAGACTGCGTGAAGAAGGGATTGACGACTGAAATAAAGGATGGTAGGTCAATGTGGAAGACGAAAGCCTGTAGTGCCGACCTCACATAAAATGAGAAAAGGACGGGGAGATGACGACTTGGGTTTAGCCCGTTGACTAAATATGACTGTCATCATCTTCGACGAGTAACTTGTTTACGTGAAAATGCTTCTTCGATACTATGTAATTTCTAAATATTGCCAGTAAGACATACTAGATTTGGTGTAAGTTTGGTAGTGACGAATGCTCAACAACATTTGCTAATTCATTTCAACACTTCTCAATAGTTAAGAAACATATGTTTTCCTTAGTCGAGGTTACCAATTCGCGCACCCACATATGTGAAAAGGTTAAAAATACTTGATTTGGACTTATTTTCTTTTTTGTCAGTAGATAACTTGTACACACGATGTTACTTCATACATGATGCGATTGTAAATCGCACGTCTATTATATTTTTTACGTGATCGATTGAGCATTGGTGGAAACGCGTTGCAGACGTGGGTTGAGGGTCGGGCGGGGCGGTCAAGGCCGCTGGTTTCCACCGACGGCGTTGCTAAATCCGACCCTGGCTGCGTAATCAGGCCGGAACCTCGTTTTTCGCCTAATTATCGATCGATATTGTCAACAGCATGTAAGCAAAAGCTGCCTTGTTGGACGATGTAATTGATTTTGATAATATTCAGCTGCTGTAGAATACTGCTACAGTGTGTTGCGGTAAGAAATTGCTACACAAACAGAACTAACAGCTTTCACAATTATTATATTTTTTCATTGTTAACATAACTGGTAGCATAAGCAAGTCAGTTTTGATATCAAAGATTTTTATTATTATTTTATATTACATTTACCGCATCCCAACACATGCAGTTAAGCCGTGATTGTTACACGATAGCACCTACATTCTACTACCAAAAGATACTCAAATTTCAGCCAACAAGCTGTCTTATGTCGTAAGAACACGTAAGAGTGTTTGTTATCATCGCTGACAACGGCATTTTGACGGCTTGCGTAACGATCGCTAATGTTAGTCCTTAATCCCCGCCGAAGTCGGCAACAGCTGATAATGGCCGATTAACGCGGCCAGTAATGAATGACACTAATATTATATTAAGGTGTCAGCTACTTGAGGTACAGATATATTTAACTGTCCCATTTTCCCACGGCATAGCATTGACACGAGTGCGTTTAGGACGCACACACACTACACATAACGACCGTATAAATCATAGTAATACTTATGTATTTATTGCAAATGAAATTTAGTTTGCAATATTCTGATATATTTAGTTTTTTTTTATAAAATAAAGAGGTATTAGCGTAAGAAAAATTAAATGTCAGGTATCTTAATATTAATGTAATGATTAAGATGAAAAAATCGTAACTAATAACGTTACGTTACGAAGTTAATGCAGGAGATTCTTTACGTCCTAACAACAATTGTAATGACACGGTGATGCTCCAGAATATGGATATTTATGTTATTATCATTGTTTATATTTTTTTTCTCTTTAGGATAGCTATACTTATTTGTATGTTTTTTCCTCCTATGGCACTTTGATCACTTTTCTAATTTGAATTTTGTTAACATTTTTTATGGATGAAAAAATATAAATAACTTAACAGATGTTGGTCTTTGAAAAATAAAATTAACAAAATAACATAAATAAACAAACGTTAAAATGAATTAGAAAATCTAAATATTATTATAAATATGTATATTTTATGTAAATATAAATATGTCTATTTTTATATTTTCTATATATTTTTTATTTATCAGTTGAGGTTCATTTAATAAAAGCTTTGATATTCATTTGTGGAAGTGTAGTGAATGAGAGGGCTTAAGTAGCGTTTTGCAACATCACTGTTTCGTTTGGAATTCAGCTCGGTTCGGTTTGGCACGCCCGTCCCTGTGCCTCGCGCGTAAACACATTGCGAAACGTTCCCGAACCACTCGCGCTTAATATCGGAAGCACGGGCTAGGGATGACCCCGTTAACACAATCCGGTTATTATAAATATCTGCTGGAGTAAGCCGACACGACCGTGCCGACGTTTAGACGCTCTCCAAATTTATACAACTCTTAAATTATATTATATTAACTTACATTAAATATCGGTCTTGATTAAGGGATTATAAATTGTATTTGCATGTTTCCAAGTGTTTGTCATACTCTTAGCATGGGATATTGTGTTTGATGCCGAGAAATCGCGTTAGTGTGGCCAAAACAGGATACGCGAGTTGTTAGAATACCGGAGTCGCATCCCTACGAGTGGCACTGCATTGGCGTGAGTGCAGCTGGGGCAGTGCGGCGCGGCGCGGGGTGTGGTGGGAGAGTGGAACTTCGCGGCGAGGCGGGAGGGGGGGGGGGCAGAGCTGGGCTATTTGTGCAACGCTATGTGGCCTAACACTGACCCGGTTAGGTTTCGACGCATAAACACAAGGAGAGCGGGTTTCAGCGCCATTTCCCTGTTGTGCTCTCGGTCCCTACCTTGAAAGCTATATCTATTATTTACTGTCAAATACTTCCAAAGTTTTGTTGACGTTTATTTACTAATTATAGTTTATTATTATATGTTACTTCTAATATTATTTTACATTTGAGAAACTTTGAAAAAAAAAAACAGAAAATGAAATTAAAAGAAGATAGAATTTAGCTTTTCATAAATTTTAACAGTGGTAGAGTCCCCAACAACAACATCTGTTGCACGAATGGCCCGCTTGACCAATGAATACCACGACCTCACAGAAGACAGGCGTGAAGTACAAGTATTCTTCGTCTCGTCTGATATGTGAGATGCCGGAGGCCCAATTTTAGTTCTTTTCCACTTTTCTAATAAGGAAAGGGTGGGAAGGGAAAGAGGATTTGATGGGGAAAGAGATGGGTAGGAGAAGGAAATGTTTATTTTTTTATCTATCCCTTCCACTATCTATTAAAGATAGGCAACGCATTTGTAAATTGCAAATGCTTGTTGCAGATGTTTATGGGTAGCGGTAACTTAGGTGACCGCTTGTTCGTTTGCCACGTTCTTAAATAAAAATAAATAAATTGGGAAACTGCAAAATGGAATAGCGATTTTTCATTATAAGAGTTTTTATTAGATCAGTTGTAAAATTTTCATCAAAAGAAAACCCTTGCAAATTAATTTGCGACTCGTGTCAGGGAAGTGTGTCTATTTCGAGTGCAGGGGGCTCGGTGGTCCGCGAAGGGCGCTACCGCTCCACCGGCTCGGCGGCGGCGGAGAGCGGTTAATTTTAAAACACGGAGGAAGCAGCGGGGCGCGTACATGCCGGCCGGACCCCGCCGCCCATCATATCTAAGCTGTGAGTATAACACGAGGTTTCCGGAGAAATGGAATGCTATTGTGTCGTGTAAATTGGGCCGTGTTAATGTTAGCGCGTATTTTCCCCGCGATTTCTGACCAACGACCGGGTTACTTGGACGTCGTGTACAAACACTCGTTAAAACTGAGCTCTAACAGGCATGACTGCCCGACCGTAAACTGTCTGCTTTGCGACTTGTTTACTGTACAAAATGCATTCAAACGCTGACTAATCCTGATCACATATAGATATGTAGTATTTTTTTGTAATTTTATCATAATTGTATTAGAAAATCCGTAACAGGAATTTAGACTTTTCTATCAAATAAACAAGATAACCTTAGACTAACTGTTGGTTCTTAGCATCGCTCGAATTAATTTCAATACTAATATATGAAAAATACTTATATCTCTGTAATATGTTACTCCTGGATAATTAAATAAACTATAATTGAAAAAATATTCCATTGAGTACTTTCAATGTTAACTCTTTATAAATAAACAAATATAATATATTTATACTATTTATATTATTATTATCTCATTGGCATAAGCTTGGCTGTCAATGCGTAGTTTGCGCGGTATTTCGGAAGCGATGGGAAGATGTCGGCGGCGCGTTCTGCCTTGCGAAATGTTAAAACGGCAAGTATGCTTCGAAATATACACTTCTTACTGTATATTTAAAAGAATGGACAGTACGTCCGTGGAAAAGGGCTTTTTCAATAAGAAAAAAACCAGTAGTAGACTCATAACAAGCAACCATGTATTTGTCTGCTAGGAAGCTAACTTGCAATGACGCAATAGATTGCTGCGTCCCCGTGTGAATCACAGGGAGCTTGTGCATGTGGTTTACTGATAAAGCCGCATTTAACGTGGCGGAGGTCACGTAGTCATGGATTCACAATGTCTTTTCTACTTATGAATGAAACTGAACGGACTAATTTTTCTATTAACTTAAGGTTGTTTGTTGGGTCGTTCATTTTCCTTCTTAACTATAGGTTAGTTTATATGTAATATTTATTAATAGAGCGGCATTACACGACGTTGAGCTAGTAGATGTTGCGGTTTGTGTTTGTTTTATGAATGATTCCCGCGTGGAGCGATCGCAGTTGGGCAACACTGAGTACTATCATACTTGAGAGTGACGCGAAGTATTCCGGGATCGGTCCTTTCGCTTTCGGCGCTGCGCAACGCGCAAGGTCGCGGGCCGTTCAACTCGGATGCGGCCGGTGCTGTTGCGACACGCTGATATGTAATTGTAGAGGAGCCGCTCGTTTGGCAGCGGCGGTGGCGGCTGCGACAAGTGGGTCGCAGCTTGCGCAACCACCGCGACAGATGGCGCGGCTAGCCTTCCTCGTATCACACACGAAACAACACAGTATCAATATTTTTTTAACTGGATAATCCTCTAAAGATCTACACATACCCACATTGATACATGCGGCTAGCTATAGTTGGATATAATTTAAAAAAACAACTAAAATGTCAAAAGAAAAGAGTGATAAGTGATTATGACCGAAGTGATACAATACAAACAAAGTGGATGTACCACGTTACCTGAGCCTGTTAAATCTTTTCACCGATCTCTAGACCCGTTTCCAAGTTACTCAATTGTTAACATCAATCCCAAACTACTCTTCGCCGAATTCAAACTTCGCAATAAATGCAACAGCCAATCTTGTGTAGAACGAATTGATTTACTACTGGTTTATCATTAGGTAATGTGTACCTACATGTAGTAATGAGTAGTTAATGTCAGATTTACTATTTCCGTCGGGTCAAGATATGCTTTACGGAATTGACCTTACTAACTGCTTCAATATCGTGCGTAGGCTTCATACTCGTCGCCGGGAAGTTATTATAAATCGCTGATAGTGAAGGAACAATTTCTGCAAACCCATTTGAAAGAGGGCGGGTGTTGAGGCGTTTAAAAACAGGAAGGTTTGTCATTGGCGTGTGATGTAAGGCCGGCGTCGTTTTGGACGTTCGCGAATGTCAATATTAACGTTCCGGTCCCCGGCGCGCGGCAGAAATAGTCGCCGCCTATTAATATGAGCGTTAGCTGCATCGCCCTTGAAACGGGCCGATCACCCCGCGCACGCGCACATTTGCAATCCACCCGCGCACACTCGCGCCCCGCCCGCGCACACTCGCGCCCCGCCCGCGTACACTCGCGCCACACACACACACACACACACACAGCGTTCGCTAGTATCGATGCAGCGCTGCAGAATAAACGCTGCGATTATTTTCATTTCCATTTCGTTTGTACATGTTATGCACACAACGCTAGAGCTGCGCGTTGCCATTTTACTTTTTGATGTTTGTTTCGTTCGTGTCTAGGTGCAACACTCGTGGTAAACAGAATTGTTGGATTTTGTTAGTTTTTAATTTCTTATGAGAGCATTGTTTTTTCATACCCTGATTGTTGGTATCCGTGATATAACCTACACTGCAGACCATGACAATCTAACTTTTGTACAGGGACACATGACTAGTCATTATTTCAATAAAATGCGACATTTTATCCCTCCCCCTCGCGCTGTGTTTTACTCTATGAGTATTGTGTAATGTAATCGGCGTGAAACACTTTGCGGATGCACTTGTATCTCTTGTGTAAAGTTTTGGCAATTTCCGTAAAATGTGTGTAACAATAAGTTGTTGTGCCAAACTAAACCCATGTAAAATACTCTTGTACTATAAGCATGATTCTTGTTTGCCGACTATGTTCAAGGAGCAAGGCGGACGTACTTTCAACAGTTCAAAGCGCAGGTAGTTAGCGAACGTAGCAATAGAGCGTTAACAACACACTTGAATCAGGTTTCGACTGCCCAATTCGAGTAGGAAGGTCGTGCGTTTCGCCAGCGACTGACAATGGCGCGGCGCTTGCGCAACCCGTTTGCAACACCGAAAATTTCGTATATGTTACAGCAACACTGAGTATATGTTACTGCGAGCGCGAGCGCGTCATCGCAAGGCAGCCTCCGACATGCGCTTGCGCAGTGCGGACATGTGCGGACATGTGCGGACATCGCGCGATCTTACGTAAACCATTGTTGCGATTCTCGTGGCATTTTCAGGGCTACAATACGCGCAGCTCATCGATGTGAAAGAATAACTAAAAACTAAAGTGCGAGTCAGTGCTGCAACAGAGCAACGAGGCTATCGAAATGATCTTTGATCTTTTGCCCTGTAAGGTGCTTTATATCAAACATTTTTAATGTTCTTTAATGTTTTTTAAATTAATTTCGATGAACAGTCTTGATAGATTTTGGCTTTAACACAGTGATCTGTGTTAAAGCCATGTGGATTAACCATGTAAAGTATTTATTATGTAACAGCTATAAGTTTCATGCAAAAAAGTGTACACGTTTGATAATTTGGCTTAAATTATTAAGATTTTAATAGATTTATATGCCAAATAACAATTAAATAGATTTAAATAGAAACCAGCGCGGTTAAAAGAAACACCTATCTCGGTTTTGTTGTGTGACATCCACATGACTTCGCTTGGCCGCTGAGGTCATGTCTGAATATTCTTATGATTTACACAAAATAAAGTTAAAGTACTGCTTGTTTTGTATGCAATTATAAATACTACATAACGATAAACTGTGACGTAATAAAGTATCAAGGAAATGTTTATGCAATAGTGATTAAGACGTATTTTTTTATTAGTAAAACATATCTGAAATATAGATGTCGTCTCATTGGTGACTTTTTTATCAATATCATTTCATAAATCATCACATTTCGAATCGAATTGATCATAGTCATATATATAGATTTCAATCTTATGTTATATAGATTTTTATGAATTTCTGTTTTGTTATCATATCAGGTGAGATACATGTCCTAATAAATATGAGTTGCGTTTTAATAGTTTTTGCACGCTTCAGTTGGTGTCTCACGGAAACAACGGTTATCGCGTAATAAAATTGTATTTATGGTCAAGTTCTGAAGAGTTATGTGCGGGACGGAAAGAGAAAAAATAAAATAATATTAAGGATGTGATACATTGTTCTGATACCTTGTACCATCTACTGAAATATGTTTTATGATTTATTTGTATTATTACTGTGATATTTATTTTTCAATAGAATTTGATGCACATTGCTACAGAGGAATCCGTTTTACAACTCAGTTTAGTTTTTCGGCCTATCCATTTTATTAGCTTATTAATTAATTATACTTTACGACCGGTATTTGCTCAGATTTGTGATCACGATAAAGTCGAAGCTTTTATTCCATTACCGCTCCTGTAGTCGAATACTTGTAGCATGACGTGAGCGCAATGGCGGCGGTTTGCGTCGTGCATATCATTTGATTAGTCCCAATGGTAGACAAAGGAGGCGGCGGAATCCCGCGGCGTGCCTAGAAGGTATTTTTTAAGGCGACACATCGCACAATCGAAAGTGGTCGCTTCGCATGCGGCGACCGTCGCGCGGCACGCGGCGCGCATACGACGCCGCCTCCGCTGCTGTTTTTTGCATCTTTATATTCGGAGCACTGACCTTGTGCAATGTCAAATAGCTGAGCCCATGCAGCACGTCGCCAACTGGTTCCGTCCGTCACCCACTACACTAATTTATCTATATTAATTAACGATCATGTATCAGTGTCTACATGTTTCCGACATTATTTTATGATAATTATTAGGAAATTACCACATTATAAGAATAGAAAACAAGTCTAGAGTTTTTACATATTTCTTTTATTTGATTACTTGTAGAACAGAAGATATATTATATGTTATATAACAATAATCTAATATAACGGAATTACGGGAGAACTATTAAGGGCCACTGGAGATCCGGCACTTATGGTTCTACGGAAGCTCTTCAATTCCGCCATACTCGAGGGAAAAATACCACAGGCATGGAGCAGAGGTATGGTGGTTCTGTTCTTCAAAAAGTGTAACAAAGCCAGCCTCAAAAACTACAGGCCCATCTCACTTTCGAGCCATGTCTGTAAGTTGTTTTCGAGGATCATTACGAATCGTCTCGGTCGCAGATTCGATGACTTCCGGCCTCCGTAACAAACCGGTTTACGTATAGGCGTTAGTCCGACTGCAGCGCGGTGAAGGTAGGGTGACCTATTTCCCTGAAACTCTTCACCGCAACATTGGAAGACGTTTTCAAAGTTCTTGACTGGAAAGGACTCGGCACCAATATTAATGGCGAGTACGTTACCCACCATTATATTACACCGCGATTTGTCGACGATATTGTAGTCATGACTGGACCATGGGGAATTCGGTGCAATGCTCGATGGCGTCTCCGAACAAGTGGGTTTTAAAATGAACATGGACAAGACGAAAGTTATGTCAAACGTCAAAGTTCCACCCACTCCAATATCCATCGGAGGTCGTACTCTCGAAGTTGTTGACGACTATGTCTACCTAAGACAAACTGTCTAGTTAGGTAGGTCCAACTTCGAGAATAAGGTCAATCGCCGAATCTGACTCGAGTGGGCAGCGTTCCCATCCTCTTGTCCCAACATCTACCGCAGTGTCTCAAGACGAAAGTCTTTGACCAGACCATGACTTACGGTACAGAGACGTGGCCCTCACTGCGACCAAAATTAGACAGCTCAAAGTCACTCAAAGGGCAATGGAGAGGGCCATACACGGAGTCTCTCTGCGAGATCGCATCAGGAATGTTGTGAATTGCCTGAAGAATTGCAAACCTTAAGTGGCAATGGGCCGGACACATTGCTCGCAGAACGGATGGGCGATGGTGCCGAAAAGTCCTAGAATAGCGGCCACACACTAGGCAACGCAGCGTTGATAGGCCTCCCACAGGATGGACCGATGATCTGGTCAAGGTTACGGGAGTGCACTGGATGAGGGCGGCAGAGGACCGATCTTTGTGGCGATCAATGGAGGAGGCCTATGTTCAGCAGTGCACGACCATAGGCTGAATTCAGTAATTGTTTTACTATCACGTTATTTATTTCATTTTAAGAGATAAATATGAGTTATATGTAAATATGTTTGAATATATGTCCCGACCGATCATCTGCATAGCAGTTTGAGAGTTTAATGAACGCAAAATTACAAAGTGCAAATTAATTTTAGCAGTTAGCGGCAATAAAAAGATTAGTGACAAAATGTATTCGAGCGATATCCTCAGCGTACTCCGACAAAAGTTAATTCCGTCTCTGAATTAATCGTGTTGTTTATAAAACATCCCGTAAGAGAGCCACTCGCGCTTATTTTCTTGTACAAATCGTGTCGGTGCACGACATAAATATTGCCGTGCGGCTGAATAATTTGTGCAGTTAATGGGGCGATTTAAGATTTTGAGAAAGAAGGCCAATTGGCTCGTATCCAGTGCAGTAAACACGCCCCCGGAAGTAGGTCCGTCGCGCGGTATCCATGTCACTTATCGTACTTTACAGTGGTAGCTAAATTAAATTACCGAAGTACATCCCATGCGACACAATTTTGTCAAAGACATCGTAATTTAAATACATGTATCCTAAAGCATGAATTAAAACACTTGTTAAATTAGGTAATTTCAGTGTGAGCGGTGTTGCTATAATAACTCACACAAGTAACAATCTTTTATATCATTTTAACGAGTGTAAGTATTAAATATTGTTCTTATCGCATTACACACATGACATTTTCTTTAACCTCCACGTCCGATGAACTAGCAAATGACTTGAAGTAGGTATAACATATTATATCGAAATTTAAATGTAAATTATCCTGTATAAAAGACGGAGGGACGATTCTCATCGGCTGTCATGTTACAAATGCATGTTTTTTCGGCAGCGGGGGCGAGGTGTCTCGTTTTTCCCGAATTCCTCGAGCGTAAGGAGTCCGTAAGGTGACCTTCCGGGTGCGTTCGTTCACCGCCGCGGTCACCTACAGACGCCCCCCGCGCTTCGCCCCGCCGCTGCGATACACCGCTATTGATATTCTATTTACAAAAATATTTACAGAATTTTGTTAACTGATCACATTTGTTTTATTTTATGTAGATAATTTGGTAGCTCAATTTTATTTAATAAATCAATAAAAATAGAAGCAATTTATGAAGTTAATTTTCTAAATAGAAGTCAAAACTATACAGGATATCTCGAGCATCAGAGTGATTTGTGGCCCGTCTGTCTATACCAATTTATATTTTTTGTCGTAACATCGTTTGTTAGTTGTTAAGAAACCGATTCTTAACTTCCCATGTTTTTTTTTGTGACTGAAAGTTGTACTGTTTATGTTTTTTACACACCAATTAATTTTAAACTATCTATTTACATATACGTAGAAAAAAAAGTGATTGCGGTATTAGAAAACGATGTAAGGATAATTTCTAACGGGTATAATTGTACGTACAAGGGAAAAATCCGTGTTTACCTGTCATGTCAAGCCAACGTACATATTTACTCGTATAGCGCGACCAGAAGAATGGAGTGCGTTTAAATTGAATTGATTGTGATGATTATGATTGATATTTGATCACCATTACTAAATTTTTAATGATGTTTTTGTTTACATTTCCGTTTTTCTATATTGCCTAAAATGTAATTTTACTTGTAGCATATTCAACGAAAATACACTTTGACCATATTTAGCGAAAATGATAACGGATTGTTTTAGTTTAATGGAAAGTACTTTATAACTTTCTTAGGCGTCCCGCGAGATGGACCGATAACCTAGTCAATGATGGGTAATGCGGGAGTTTACTTATCGATCTCTGTGACCGAAAAAATATCTGTGGGAGGTCTTCGTCCAGCAGTGAGATAGCTGAAGCTGTATGTTGTCTAAAAACTATGTTGATGTTATCTAATTATGAATAGTCTTACCTGGTGGCCTGGTATGCGTCGCGACGTGGTGCTGCAGCGAGGTGGCGAGCTGGTGGTGCGGGTAGAATGGTAGGAAGGGCGCGGGGAAGGGCGTGGGCGGCGGGGGCTGCAGGCGCGCCTTCAGCTCCTCGGCCGAGCCAGCGCCGGACGATGATGACTCCACGTCCGACACTCCGCTGTCTGCCGGCGAGGGGGGGAGTGAGCCTGGTCAACAAATACATCTATATCAAGAAAATGGCAGAGGTTACCTTTGCTCGCGCATCGCACAAAAGCTACTGAACAGATTTTATTTTAATATTGTCGTATCTCAATATGTAATAGTATTTACTCTATACTAAGTTAAAGTTAAGTTAAAGTTTTGATGAAAATTAGTACAGCACGTGGATGAAATCTTGGAAATCTTTAAAAAAGTAATTATTACGTAAATAGTAGTATATATAACTTCGTAGTAAATATAACTTCGTAAACGAAGTCACTGGAACCAACTAATATGATATGATATTTTACTATAATTGTTTTACTATAAATGTTTCGTATATTTTAATAGTTTTTTTGTATTGGTTTTACTTTCAAATTGTTTAAGTGCTCTAGGTATCTACTATACTACTTATTTTTAGTACCGCAAACGTAAACTAAATGATTGATAATACTAAATGTAATGAAAAAATCGACTTCTCGGTAATATTGTTAATAGAAGTGATCACCGATATAAATAGGTCGCGTCGCGTGATGGTAATTCTAACAAACAATGTCACTCCTAAAGCGCACTACGCAGAAATGTAACGCGTATTGTATAGTAACACTAAATTTAAAATTAATTTTCTTATAGTTTTAGTATTAAAGGAATGATCAAACCGAGAAATGTTTATTTATTTTACATATTATGGGCCATTCCGCACGCAAAAGGATTTGGTGAAAAACCCCAGGTGACTAAAAATTAATTGAATTATAATATCTTTAAAGATTTTTAGAAGCAAGTTGATCTGTTTTCTTTTAATTCCAATCATTTTTGGTAGTACCTACTTATGGCGTGGTTAACTATGTGACCCTTTTTGATTTACATTTCAAATAACTGTTCCGAGTTTAAAATGTAAAAAAGGTGCCAAACTTTAAGACATAAAAAACCTCTGTAGACACATAAATAGACATAAATCATCTGCCATTGTTGGATCTAACGGTCATCTACAAGTTGCACAATAATTTGCATGCGTCCCCGACAAGATGCGTTAATCCCGGGGTCCAAATGAGCCAACGGACACTGTGAGATCCGCCGTTAGATGCACTTGCTCCCAACCTGATCTTGTGGGAAAACTAGTGGTCAGTGGATGCAATTGTCATGCAAAAAGATGGCATATTTTAAATCTACAATTATGCAGATCGCTGTTTTGGGGTCGTTCAGCGCCGACTGCGTTATAGGCTTGCATTTTTTTGCATAATTAAACATAATTCGTTGTTAGCAGCAGGCTGAGGAACTTTTAAAGTAATCTATTCAATGATATACCACATTCGGCAAGGAATAATTTAAGCATTAAAAGTAAGGGCTAAGTTGTACGAGTGCAGATGTGCGTTATTTATGCACACGCTTTCAAAATGTCTATGGCACATTATTCAGAAGAAGAACTACTTTTACACATTCGTTGAATGTGTAAAACTGCAGAAGCCATTTTATTGTGAAACATAACAAATGTTTTTATACTATATACTATAAATAAGTAGGACAATGAAAATTTAAAATGGAAGTCGTCGTCAATCCTAGACGTTTTACAAGTTAGTTGTAGTTAAAAGTTGTGCGCGTATCGAAAGTTTCTCATGTCCGGCGCCCTCGTAATAAAAAAAAAACGTTTGACGAGTAACGGTTGCGCAGTATTTAAATAATATAATCGCCGTTCAGGACTATGAGTCAGGAAGAAAGCTGGCCATTCATACATTTCCTCATCCATTGAGTCTATGACTGGTATTACGACCGGTGACCATTTGACCAGTGCGAGAGTAAATGCGCTGTCCACACCCCTTTGTGACCATTGTCAACCCTTCAATGGGGACAAAGGCTCTGGGAACCGGGAAGCGCCACGGCCCTCGCGGGCCCTACGGTCAGTATTGACCATTTAAATTGAGAATCAAATGGTATAATTTTTTGACAATGGTCGCGGTATAATTACTATTTTAAAATGCACCCGTGTTTTTTTTTCGTTTTGGGACTTTTAAGATTGGAATATTCTTGCATGGTTAATTTTCGACTGATACGTTTTTTCGTACTTTAAAAAGGGTTATTTTATAATTTATACTCTGAAAAGCAAAAAGGAGCGTCTTGTAAGCGAATGGACATCGAAAATAAGTCTAAAGTAATCTTCTTCTTATTAATTAAACTCTTAATATTAATATAAATATAAATGTACCTATGGTTATGTTTTACGTTTTTTTCGTTAATAGTAAGTACAAGTAGGCATACTTAGATTTTTTAATTAGTGTTACAAGTATTCTAAGTATTGTAATTGACCTTCAAGTTAGTAAGCGAACTTACTCTGAGCTGCGTCAGTTGTACGCCGCCACACAGCTCCGCAGGCCGCAGGGCGTCTGGAGGGCGCGGCGTTATGTCAGCGATTGTCTTACGGCGATATTAAACTTGTGTTGCAGTATTAATTTGCATTATGATTCAAATGTTTTGCACCTGTTTCGATGTCCTAGTGTTTGATTTTGGTATTTATTGTAAAAACAAGTATTGCCAAGTGTTAATGAATTATGTAGTAACATAAGCTCTTATATTTGCTGACCCATGTAAGAATTAACCCAACCGGGGATACCTTGGGATAAGATCTACTTAGGAATTAATCCAAGGTATATTGTTCTCCGTTTCTTAACGGATTGCAATTAGTTTGTGCGCGCCAAAATCTCTAAAAGGTTTAGAGATTTAGTTTTTGTAAAAAATTGTAAAATGTTCATTGACACTGATTATGACGTACTGACATCAATTCTACATTGTAAAATTGATGTCAGTACGTCATACTTTTTTGTCTGTCTGTCTGTCTGTACGTCACCATTTAACTTTAGGCTTGATCGTATGTCATTGCGCACAGTATAGGCTATATAAAACATCTGTCTGTCTGTCCGTTTGCTGTAAGTTCCGTTATAATATAAGAACAGCTTAACCGATCTTGATGAATCTTGGTATATACCAAGAACGCGTGATTTCGCAAATGATAGGACATATAAAATATCAGTAATTCTAATGTTAACAAAAAATATATTTTAAAAACATGGCTTTGAATTTTACTAAAAGCCATCTTTTGAACGCGTGCTAAGTTTCTGGCAACAATATAATATGTTTGAAAGCAAGATGAAAAAACATTTGACATCATTATACCTTTTTTATTCCGTTTTTGTTCCT
>DWLR01000471.1:0-25328 GCA_018246295.1 Papilio alexanor hazarajatica
ATATATATATATATGATTATATGATTATATATATGAGAATTTTTGCAATCTGATTTGATTATTTTTGCAATGACAAGTGTTTAAAACGTAAAAAAGTTGCAATTAAGTTAAAGAAATATTTTTACATACATATGTACACTTAGGTACATAGTACACCTAACAATAAACAATGGTGTCATGTTAGTAAAGACGAATGTGTGTAAAACAGAGATCTTGTAAATATGAAGGTAGGTTATCTTAAGGTAACGATAGATTACAAAATGAAATCACTGTATAAAATAATAATAATAAAAACATATATTCACACTACAAAAATAAAAAAAAACTGTCAGATGTATTAAGTACTAAATTGTACTACTACTGCAAATACATTTATAAAAATTTGTGCTTATCGCATAAACAAACATAAAATCATATCCAGTAAATCGTTATGGTACAACAAACGCTATACTAACAATTTATTACTAAGGATATGAAATATGGTTTGTTGATCAGTCTCTCATTGCTCTTGCGGCGCGGCGGTGGCGAGGTGTGCGAGGGCGCGCTGGATGGCCTCTGGTACTGGAGGAGCGGTGGGCAGGTGAGCGCCCTGAGGCTGGAACCCATTCTCGTCAGCGGTGTACGTCAGCTGGATGTTCTGGCCATCCTCGCCAGGGTACTGGAACTGGCCTTGCACCTCCAGAGCTTCCACATCTCCGACCTTCTTCAGATCACCCTTCTGGTCTGCGCTAATGCCGTTTCCAGTTTCAAATGAGTATTGGTATGAACCATCGCCGTTTATCTGACTGTCCTGACGAAGGATGGGAATCGGTTCCGTTGGTGCTTGGGGAGCGGCGAACGCCACCGCGACGAAAAGAGCAACCAAGGCCTGCGAATTACAGAATACAAAATTAGTTCTTTACATTCGTAACACAATAACGTGATAATGCACTGATTTTATTTATTAGTTTCCACATAACAAAATTTTCTGCTTGTTTCACTAATAACATTACACTTGGTTGGTACGTAAATATCACTTTTCTTATAGTATCACTTACAGTGGACTTCATTATTGTCAGGTTTGTTGTTATTTGACTAACTAAAGTAGCCGAAGTCGTATCGAGTGACTGATAACACTGCATCCTTACAATTACGTATTTATACCGATTTGCCCACCTCCCTGCAATTTGTATTTCGCAATTCATTGCGACGTCGAAATCTATGAAATAAGTAAATAGTAAATGCATTACCTCGACTCGTATATGTCAACTCGGTGCGGCGACGTAACCGTTGTCAACAAAGCTAACGGATTTTCCATTTGTTCAGTATTGACCTTAACGCAAGCAGCAAGCACCGGTGTTTACATTAGGGCTGCCACCTGTATCTTATATACGATATTTCGTGTAACTATAATCACAGAGAAAGTAGGTATGCGTAAATTATAATTATTTGTTAAAAGTTGCTAGAAGTTATAAAGAATAAATTTTAATAAAAATAAAATTAATCGTACATTATTTTACCATAATGTACTTTTTTACCTTTATTAACAAATAAGTATATATTTGTAAATATTACAGAGTACTATTTGAACAAAGGTGGCAACCCTATACCCACACCCACGACTCAGCCAGACACAGCACGCGTTCATAACGTGCTCTTTATTTTAAACTGAAAAGAAAGAAGTACAATTTTTATATTGTAAAATAAACAAATTATGTGTATAAGATAAACGAAAAAATTAAATAATATAATAATAATATTATATATACTTCAAGAAACCAAGACAGCAGCAGAAACGACGTGGCCTTAGCACTACCTATCAGCCAGAAGAACTGTGTGATAAGTTACGAATCAGTTTATGACAGGATCCTGAGTGTCAGACTGAAAGTGTCATCAGTCAATCTCAATATCGTACAAGTCTATGCCCCTACGAGCTCGGCAAGTGATGAAATTATAGAAGACTTCTACACAACCTTAGAAGCCACTATAACCAAAATTCCTAACAGATAATCATTTTTAATACTGGGTGATTTTAATGCTAAGATTGGGAAGGACGCACTGTAGCTCTGTAGATAGATTCGACCTAGGCGAGATAAATGAAAGAGGAGAGCGACTTATACAGTTTGCAGCAGACAATGACCTAGTGATAACAAATATGCAATTTCAACACCATCCCTGGAGACTCTGGACCTGGATTACACCAGACGGTAAACACCGGAACCAGATAGACTACATATTAATCAGGTCAAGATGGAAGTCTTCCATCCAGAATGCGCATACTCTACCCGGAGCAGACTGCGGATCAGACCATCAGCTCGTTATAGCTAAGATAAAGCTAATATCTATAGATAGAGACCTGTACAAAAAATCCGCTCTATGATCAAAACTATATCTTCCAATTCCTGGGCCATTAAATATGGAGACGCCAGAGTGCACTGTGAGTTAGAAAGCAAAGCATATCGAATGTTTGGCTGAAATATTGTCAGTTTCTGTTACTAGATAGCAAGTCAAAGGAGTTTGCCAAAACTGAGCCCAACAATGAATACGACCAAGAGCCAGACATTCTTGAATCTGAAGTCAAAGCGGCGGTCAAGATGATATTCCGATAGAAACCATAAAAGCTCTGGGTGAGATTGGTATATCCTTTTTCCTTAGACTCTGTAGCAAAGTATGGAAAACGGGTAACTGTCCCAAAGAATGGACTCACACGGTATTCGTTGGACTGCATAAAAAGAGCTCAACAAGAAAATGCAACAACTACCGTCTAATTGGACTAATATCCCATGCCTGTAAGATTATGCTACACATCCTCAATGATAAATCATGAGAGTTGAACAAGCCAACTTACATCTGCTTTGTTTTCGAATTCGAAGGTATTCGATTCGGTGAAATGGCTTTGGGAAACCCTACTACGAACGGGTATAACAGAACACCTAATGCATTTGCTTAGACGCCTCTATGAAGACGGAACTGCATCAGTGAAAACAAATGAAGTGTTCTCGAACAGCTTTCACCCCAGCGCTGGAGTCAAACAAGGATGCATAATTTCCCCGCTCCCGTTCAATGTGTACACGGAGATAATCATGCGTACAACCCTTGACGGATGGACGGACAGTGTAACCATAGATGGATACAAAATCGCCAATCTGCGATATGCAGATGACACCACCCTATTTGCCACAAGTAGTAGTCGCATTGAAGAACTTCTGAAAATGAAATGTGAAAAAAGATAAGTCGCAGTAAAACTAAGATGATGATTGTCGACAGGGCTAACAACAACTTCCCACACATAACTAAAATAGGAAATTGTGACGTCGTACAATCGTCGTACATATACATTGGGGCTCTCATCTCGAATCAAGGAGGCTGCATAGATGAAGTTAAGAGACGCATGGCTATGAGCAGAAGCGCTATGGACAAGCTCAAGAAAATATGGAGAAATAGAAACATAACAAAAGTCACGAGAATTAGGCTCGTAAAATTGTTGGTGTTTCCCATATTCTTTTACGCTGCTGAAACATGGACCTTATGTCAAATCGAAACTCACAAGACAGGTGCTGTGGAGATGTGGTGTTGGGGGAAAATGCTCGGGGTCTCCTGGATCGAATTCCGAACAAACGCCTTCATCCTTAGTGAGCTAGGAATCAAAGAGCTACTATCCACTCTAGTGCACAGTCGGATCTTGAAATTATTTGGGCATGTTAGCCGGTGTGGAAACGAATCCATAGAACGGCTTGTCGTGCATGGGAAAGTCGAAGGCACAAGACCTCAAGGGAGATCCCCGATGCGATGGACGGATCAAGTGAAGGCTGCGGTGGGTGCTCTTGTGCACGAATGTGCCCGATTAACAGCCAGCAGGCAGAGATGGCGGACGCTATCTGCTACCCAACCTTCCGGATCGTGATAACCACGACCACTCTGTCAAAAGTGTAACGACTAAGAAAAATTTAATGTTATCAAACATTTTAACAACACGTATGTAAAGTACATAAAATTTATTAAAAATTATAAGAGGAAAAGTCATAGCTTTTATCACGTTTTCATATATTAATAAAAGTTTTCATATATCAAGCTTTATCAGGGTTTATTAAAGAAAAAAACTTCTTATGCATTAAATTCTAAAACCTTAAAACCTTTTACCGTTGATCCGGTTAGTAAATATGAATACTTTACACCCATCTAGCTTAAAATCTTCTTAGATACGCAATACAATAAAACCAAAAATAAAAAACACAGCCTATATTAGGAGAGCATATACTAGGATTACTCCTAGATAAGGAGCTTTCTAATGATAAAAGAATTATTAAAAATAGTTTCAAAAAGGTTACTAATAAGTCTCCTCTTTACAATTTTATTTAAGATTAAACATAGTCTTTTATTATTCAATATGGTGACGTATAAAAATAAATGATAACATTTCTTCATTTTCCGTCATATTATATAAGTCATAAAAACTAAGCTTTCTATGCTACTCGTAGATTAATATCTTTTCTTATATCTCGCAGATATATTTCGTTATTACTATCTTTTTTAAATTATCGTCACTAAATTGTTACACACAAATAGCTACACGAAAAAAATTTTAACCAATAAAAAACTATCATTCAGACTAGCACATAAATTAGCATATAAGTGGTAAAGTGTAAGCGGATAGCCAGTGTTATATACAAGAGCGCTTAATATAATAACTGTCTATTGAATTCGTGATTTTTGGGTATTGAAAGCGAAATTCTTAAAACCTACAAAGTCGTGATACCAACTAATGCGTTTCCTTTAACTATCACCACAGGTAGGATTGCGCTAAGCACTATATTCATTACTAGCTGTAGCCCGCGACTTCGTCCGCGTGTAATTCAATATTGATGTATCTACATATAAACTTATACATATTCTGGGTGTAAAACGTTCCGCGGAAACCGTACATTTTTCCATGATAAAAGCCTAAGTGTTGTTCCAAACTATAACCTCTGTGCCAAATTTCGTCCAGATCTGTTCTGCTGGTGTGGAGTTACGTGGTGACAAACGTCCATCCAAAAATTCGCATTTATAATGTAATGAGTTTTTTTACCCTCCTTAATTTTTTTTTGTAATAAATACTATCCTATATCCTTTCCAGTACCTTAAATAATACATATTATTGTTGTACAGTCCTTCCCAGTACCTTAAATAATACATTTTATATACATAAATAATCATCATTATGCTTTGTACACATGTACAAAGCATAATGATGATCGGTTAAGTAGGTTTTACGAACATCCCTCCCCACTTGTAGACCTGCAACCCAATAAAATGTAGCATATTTCATTTCGTAAGGTCCAATCTATCGTCTTACCAAATTTTCTCAAAATCGGTTCAGTGATTTAGGCATAAAAGCGTAAGCAGACAGACAGACAGAGCTACTTTCGTATTTACAATATTAGTTGGGATTACGAAGAAAGAAAAAGTAACTAACTTATATATTCAATTCGTTTTTAAATTAAATATTACCTAACCTAAATAAATAAAAAATAAAATAAATAACCATTTCCCTTATTTTAGTTTTGCAAATAAATAAATAAAATATTAATAAGTTAAGTGAGAAGGTGTATAAACTAAAATCCACTCGGCACGATTATTTGATGTGATGAAAAAAACTACTAAACGGATTTTCATACAGTTTCCAATAGATAAGTTAATTTACTACGGAACCACAAAAAAAGTATTGGCGTTAATTCGCTGCTACCCGTCCTAAGCCAAGACAGGTTGCTAAATGTGTATCTAGACAAATCCCGATAAGGTATTCAAGGCACTTATTGAAAATATATATATATTTTTTTTAAAAATCCTTTCTTGCTGCCATTATTATCGAGAAAATGATTTATATTGAAAAGTTGACATTTTGCAGGAAATACTACTGGAAAAGTTAAAGGGAAAGGTCTCACACAGAGGTTTCAATTCACGCAACAGTAACCTGTGAAATCATACGTACATTCGACATCGACATTATGCAATATAATAATCATCCTTATGAATAGATTGATCAGACAACAAAAGATTTCACTCGTATGTGTTATGTAAATCGTATTGTAGGCAGTTTAAGTCAAAAGAATGACTTCGGGCGAATTTCGGTTACTGCATTAACATGTATTTGTTGGGAGCGGTGTGTATCGATATTATTATAATGTGGTGAAGTCATTTAACATTCTAAAACTCTTTGTCACTCTTGTCAGGGAAGTTCTGTGTTAGTCAGCGGCAATAATTTATACAAAGGCGCAATCGTCACTTCTCATAATTTAAAAAATCTATTGACATGGAAGTATTGCTAAATATCTCTACTGACATTAAAACCTTTATATCTTTATGCTTATTATTTTTGAAATCGTAAAAATATGGTTTGAGTAATTATTTTCAATTTATTTAACCTTTTATTTTAAATCTTGGTCCTATCGATTTAACATACAATACCATATCTGTACCAAATTTACTTAAAATACTTTCATACTGTAATTACTGAAATTTTTTGAATAAATTAAATTATTGAAGTTAAAATTAAAACTAAGATTCAACTATATTATTTGGTACACAGAAAATATTTCTTAACTTATTATCTTAAATGTAATTTATAAAAAATCAAAATCACCAAAAAGAATTTGTTTCATGTCAGAAAAATCCGAAATTCTTTATAGAAAGTAAAGTCTATGAAGATGACATTGACATAATGAAGTGAATTTCATAACAAAAGATTTAGCTTTTTCGAAGTAAGCTACTAATTAATAAGCTACAAATCGTAGTGTATTTGCCCATTTTATTTTCGATATCTCAAGAGAATAGAATTATCATTGTTCCTGCAACAGGTAAAATATAATTTTAGAACAAAACGATTAAGTAATATTAGTTTATATTGACAGTAAGTTCGAGAACACTTAGTGCAACATAACCTTGATATTATCACGTGGTCAAAAGCTTGAGTTTTCGTCATGCGGGCATCAAGGTGTCAGCATGAGTGGTTTATGGCGATGCGTCGGCGCGACCTTGACACGGCGTGTGGGGAAAGTGAACGGACCGGTCGAGTGAACGGGGGTCGACCAGCGCGAGACCCATCTGCTTAGAGCGTCAGATGCCATGATGCTACCTCAATGATCGCACTATCACGCCATCTTAAATAGCTTAACTCGAAATTTGAAGTTACTAGTACATAGGTTTTTACTTTTAAATTCAGTTCCAAGACAATATGATATTTGAAAATCGGAATTTGATTTCTTTTAATATATATCTGTTTAAAATACTTAAGACCAACAATCGGAAAAAAAAAATAACGACCTCGAACTTTTGCGTAGTAGTCTAAGTTGTTACACCGAGACCTGGAATCGATTTCTAGCACGGATAAAATATTTTAAATATCAGTGTAGTACTCAGGATAAGTATATTCCCGACTTTTTGATCAGACATAAACGTTTTTCAAATTGCTCTGATTAGTTTTTAGGATTGATCTTTTTCGTTTTCGCTTATTTTTTGATATAAATATTAAAAGGAGTTCACGGAAATTTATACGGTCAGATCCAAAATGTTTCACATTAAGTAAGTCGCCAGATGGTTAAAGTTTTAAAAGCTATTTAAAAATGCAGCACGTATGCCCTTTCTGCATCCGTATGACAATCTCTGATCATAGCAAAATTAAACTAGAAATGTATATCCTCTATCGTGAAATACATACATCTCTTGCGTAATGCTTTGTGTAGAATCATAGTTCTTTCGAGTATTCTGACATTTTCTGCGAAACAGAGATATAGACAAAACAACGCAATTTGGAAACTGCAACTAATCAGTTTTTTTTTGTATAATAATTGCTTGCAGCTGATTTTTTTGTCTTTGATTTTTGGTTTGAACTATAGTATGTAGTAAAAAAATCAATAAATAAAATATTTGAAATACTTACAATTATTTCTCTATTAATAAAGTTCATTTCTCCTGTTTAGGTATTATTATCCAGGAGTTTAAATATTCTAGGAATAAAAAATAGAATCTTAAAAAATCATGTAGCTCTAAAAGTTGGCCTGATTACAGGCCTGATTTAAATTATTCAAATACATTTTTGATTGCTGTAAATATTCTATGGTTTCCAATAACTGTTTCGTTTGTAATTAATAAATTTGTTCAGTGTAAATTTTAATGGTTTGTAATTTAGATGTTCCGGGGCTATAAATGACTTACAAATAAAATTATATAAATTTAATGTCAGTTTTGTTTTTGTTGCCAAATTTAAAATGTTATAGGTACTAATATTGTACGAGAATAAGAGAACGAAAGAGGTTAGAGAAGGATATTGTTTCAATTTTTTAATTAATTATTATTTCACAATTTGAAAGCTTTATTTTTCACAACATACGCAATATTTTATTAAAACTTTGAGTAGTAAAAAGTCGAGTTTTGACGCGACCCAGAACTTTTCTAGGCTTGGGCGAAGAATAAGCCCGAATAATTTGAACAGAATAAATTCAAAGAAATTATTTGTTTTAATTTTATTTCCCTATTATAGGAAAACTAAAATTAAGATAAAATGAAACAGAAATTAGAATAATATTTTCCAAAATAAAATTCAATATGATAAAATATAAACAACCAATCAATAACTGATAATACTTTATTTTAACAAATTACGCGCACGCATGCAATATGTCTATAATATTAAGAAATAACTTTTTGTATTTCACATTAATCTTGTGTTAAATATCACAAAAGTTATTAATGAATAAAATTAACTTAATTTATAGTTTACAATCAAGCCTCGATGTTTTTTTTTTCTATTATATTAGGGTGTATTTTACTGGCCAAAGATTCTTGTGTCGGGATTTTGAGGCGGTAGAGTAGCGAGATAGTCGAGGGCCTTTTGGATATCTTGCGGTACTGGAGGTGGCGTGGGGATGTGAGCGCCTTGCGGTTGGAAGCCATTTTCGTCTGCTATGTATTTAAGTTGTATCACCTGGAATAGAAAAAAAAACCATCACCAACTAACCACAAATACATCGATACATTAAGTGGAGAATTTATCAGGAAATTTCCGAAAAATTAAATTTATCATTGAATCGTTTGAATATGTGAAGTGAAGTGAGGCATTGTTACGTTAACCTAAAAGTATAGTTTCATTGTCAAGATTTTTTTTTTTTAAGATTTCACTTTTTAAGATTTTTTCTGACCTTAAATTACATCATGATAAGTATTGTTTCTTAAGGTTTTATACTATCTCACTTTTACTATAAAGTTTTATTATTAATCCATACATATAACAGATATTTATATTTGCTTAAAGTGAACTGATGAAAAGATATTCTCTGTTTCCTGAATACCGATAAATTAATTTAATCTAGAAGTAAGAACTAACGTTTAGTGATTCAAAACTGTCAAGATAAAATGCATTATCTTTATTATATACGTGATGTGGATAATTTATTAGTCGACCCAATAGGCGACCAAAACTGTAATGATAATACATTTTATATTTTTTGGTTAAGGGATTGTAAACCTTAGTGACAGGATAAGGACTGTAAAACGTAAGGTCATAAGTTCGAATCCATCATTCAACTACTCTCGTCAACCATCTACTAGCAAGAGCATAAGATTTTTTGGAGTGGTAGTACCTTTATTTACATAATCTGTTAATATCCCCCCTCTCCCGAAACAAATAAGTATACGAATTACCTGTCCATCAGGCGCGGTGTACTGATACTGTCCTTGCGCGGTCTGCGCCTCCTGCTCGGGCACGCCGAGGTTCTTCACGTAGCCCAGCTCCTCCGCGGAGATGCCGTTGCCCGTCTCATAACTAAAAGAAAACATTTTGAAATAAAAGCAGTTGAAACAAAAAACATATAAAATAAAAAAAATGGGGCAGTACAGTAGTGAGGAGTCAGAATGTGTCAATGGAGGCTCGTCTGGAACTAGTAACCACTTTATTGTATGCAAGTAAGAACTGCATACAATAAATTGGAAGTGCTGCAACTATGCTTCGTATAACTCTGGATAATAGAATTAAAAATAGAGTTATATGAAAAAAAGTGTGGCTTGAAAAAGCATGTTGTGACCTCTGGGTTACGGGTGTAAGTATTATGTTGTGTTTGCAATAAAATGATTCTTAAATGGTCACAGAACCCTGTATAGGCATCCTGAGAGTTTGATTCGTATACAAAAAAAATGTGTTATATTTACGGATTTCCATTTGGTACGACCTTGCTACACCTGTCTCCCTTTTGTATATCCATACATCTTCTCATACGTAGTAAGAGGTTACCGGAAAATTAATGTCGGCTTTAAATAGTATGTCCCCATCTGATCGGTATTTACGTTTGTCAGTGACGTTCCCAAACAACACTGTTTCCTTATTTTATGTCATGTTTTACTTTAGGTTATTGGGACCAATAAAACAATAAGTACGTCCGTCCGACATTAATCAGCTCAGCGATTCTACTATAAACATAAATATAACTGAGAATCGCTATTGGAAGCGTAAAATTCAGTTGACTCGATTTTCCTTATCTTTTGCTCCTATATCGCGCCCTTTCGCAAGTAGGTCCTTCCACTATTCCTTATCCCGACGTCTATTCAGGTTAATTTTCATCCACACTAAACGTCAGATTAAATTGAAACATTGCATACTTATCAAGAACTGGTGAAAATACATTTTTCATAACTAAGCTCTGATCAGGATCATCATCATCATCAAGTGATTTAATGTTATGGAAAACGCCTCCAAGAAACAAATAAATATAACAAAAATGCAACGAGAGCTTTGCATGTTTAAACTAAAGATTATTAAAAACATAATTGTAAGTTTCCCAGCAAACGTTCTAACAATTTACCCTTAAGATGTCATGAGACCAGATATTATCAAGTTATGTCCATCATACAATTGACCCCTTGGTCATCATTGGATTATCATAGACGAAAAATACTCGTTGTCGTAGCAGATTATTATACAAAAGATTTTATAAATTATTTACGATTGGTAATTTAAATATCAATTAAGTTTCTAAGTAGATTGCTATAAAAAGTAAATTAGGATTCTCGTTGAATTATTAGTCAATATTAATTTTAAGTGTAAATTTTTTCAACCTGTACTCTCTTATGATTGTCTTGTTGCAGATGAGTATGGCTGGCGGTCACGCTACATTGGGCGACCCGCTTGCTTGTCACCTTCTTCCATAAAAAAGTAACATAAAAATTAAATAAACGCTTTCAAATCCACAAAACTAGTTTAATTTCAATGTGTAGTATTCACGTAAATATTATATTTGCGTGAATACTACATCATTGAGCTGAAGTTAAATTGAAGAGTAAGCTTTATTGTCTGCAGTCCACTGAATATAATCTCACGTTTCTAATAATATGAACTTTTTTAGTAAAGAAGTTTAAAAAGACACTAATTTACAGAATGTTTATTCTTGTCACCGCCTGACCATGTTTCGTAAGGTCAACAATTATAAGATTACAAAAGATTATAAGAAACGTCTCTTCAATTTCCATGACAAATTTAAAAAATATCACTCTCAACGTATTAAAGAAATTCATAAAAACCTTTACATAACCGAGAGTTTCCTTGGTATTTACCAAGATTTAACTAACGTTAAATTTGACAGATAAGAGATGATTCAACGGCTTCACCCCCTTCGCATTTCATTCTCTACTTATTTTTTATCTACCCGACTGTTTTCTTTCTACATCAGAGCTGGTAACATATCTCCAACTCTCCTCCTTCTTATTGCCTCCTTCTACCGAGAAAGGTCATTAGTTTCGTATTCTTTCCCGGATTGTCATAGGTATAATAATGTAGGTATTGCCAGTCGAGTTTGATTTTTTAAATTAACTATTACTCGTGTGGCATTGTGACATACCTCCACTTATAAGACCCATCGGGATTCTGCACATGCTCTTGTCTAATGATAGGGATGGGTTCTGTTGTGTAAAGTTGTTGCTGCTGATATACAGGCTGTGGCTGGAAGGACTGGATGATGCCCACATCGGCGGATGCGATTCCAATGACCACAGCAAACACCACCTGGTGAAGTAAAACTTTATTATACATATTAAAGTCCCAAATGTAACCAAAGTATGTTACTTAGGGTCAAGGTTAGACAGTCCATAATACCAGTTTTAACCACGATGCGAAAAGAAAAGCGAAAGCCAAAATTACCGGGAATTCCACATTTAGTTTTCGCTTTTCGAATTTGTCACAGCCAAATGTGACAGGCCTATCGTCACATATCAACCACAAAATGTGTTTTAAACAGAGGAATTATTTCATCCACAAAATTACTAAAATTCTTATCAGAAATACTCTTCATTTTTATCTTTTTAACAGACTGAATACAGTAAATTATAATTACGGTATCGCTTATGTTGTTAAATGTATGTTACACTTGTTTTATGAAAACTTTAAAAGGGGTTAGTTTCACTGACAAGACACTATGAAACAACTTCTGACGTATATCATTGTTTGTTCGTATGTTTTCTATTAAAAATATCAACTTATGCCGAATGACATGCTTTTACAACATGATAAACCTTCGTTATATATATATGAGAACGTTGGGAGGAAAAACTGAATTTGATACTTACGAAATAAAACATGTTGAGTCAACACTGCAGAACAAGTTGAATGCAAACGAAGAGCCGACAGGGGAATGATGCAGTCCGGATGAACCCCCCGGTATTTATACGTGAAACTTTGGAGCAATTACATACTGTTGCAGATCAGATGCATATTCTCTTTACGTCGGCTTTTGACAAAAGGATAGGTTTCGATCCCTTATAGAGATATCACGTTGTTGTTTCGCACAAGATACAATGTGTTTTTAATTGATACACGAATTCCTTTGAAGAGTGATCAATAAGAAATAATTCAAATTTTATGATCCATAATGGCCATGCAATTCCATTTAATATGAGACAATTATTAAACTGAATTCAATAACACAAGGATTGTGACAAAAATCTTGATGAACAAAAACCCAAAATGTTATATAATGTATTGGAGTTATAGATTTCTTTTTTTTCTGATCAGTCAATATTACAAAACAACATCGTTTTCAAAAAAAAAAGCTAATTAAATATATAAAATTTCAATTAACTGTTTTTTTTTTGATAAATTAATTAAAAAATATTATATAAGTGATTTTACAGGAGAGCATCTTATCATGTTTTTGAATATTATTTAATTGCATGTTTGAAACTATGAGTAAAGACTTCGACGACCGGTTCGCGCAGTTGTAAGACACTTGCCTTTCACGCCGCAGGTCGTGGGTTCGATTCCCACCCAGGACAAACATTTGTGTGCATGAACATATCTATTTGTCATGCGTCTGGATTTAAAGACTACCGGAGGACGGGCAGCAGCGTCCTTTTCTTAGTACAGTGTAACATACTGCGATCGCCAAACCGCCTGCCAAGCATGGCGATTATGGCACATTTCCCCCCCAATAATGCAATCAATGGGGGAGGCCTACGTCCAGCAGTGGACGACCATATCGTGAGGTGGTGAATATAAGTGATTTTGTGCTATTTCAAAATTCTAAGTAAATAAAAGAATAGTTTAACAATTTAGTCCAATTATATTATAAGGTCTAGAAGCACCTCCGGCCCTGCGGCTATGAATGCGAGTACCTATGACACATCAATAAATTAAATTGATATAATTGAAGGTGAAAAATAAATTTCTTTCAATTTGAGTAAAAAGAAATCAGCAATTTTTTTGGTGAATTTTACGATTTCACGTCGAAATCGTCTTGCTCGGTCTCTTGGCTACTTCATTTAAATCAACGAAAAGATAAAATCGTTAATTAATTTCCAACATGATACTTACAATGTCCAAAAATTTAAAGATGTGTCAAATATTACGTAATAAAAATTCGGCAAAGGTAGCCTCGAGTAGTATAAAAGCGCATCAACGCGGACAGATCTCTACAAACCAGTTGCGGGAATTCGTATGTGACACACTTCAAGAAGGCTTTTTTTGATGAAAAATTTATTGATCTTGCCACATCAGGACTTCATACATAATCCCAAAATATTTTTCGTTGACTTTTATTCCATTATTACGTACTTTATTGTAGTTTTATTTAACTTCAGTCACGTTCAACAGTCAGTATGCAAAACGATAAACATTAAGTTTTTGCCATTTTGTAAGTAGTAAGTGGGAAAATATTACAGCCGGATCGAATAAAACTGTTTAATTATTTTTAAGTACTTTTCGATATAGTCAGCTTGGGTTTCTTGGTAATGATTGGATTTGTCATAAAAGTTAAGTTTTCTTAAAATGATGATTAAACCTGGTAACATTTGGCTTCAAAATTTATTTTCTTGCTTTAAAACTTGTTTACTTGATGTCTACTATCATTCTGGAAGCTGTCCATAATTTCTTTAGGCTTCAAGGTGTCTAAGCCCCAACTGCGCTAAGTCTCCAGAGTAACCTCGCTTAAGGTCTTACATCAGTTACTACGATCCCAGAGTATCGCGTTATTTTAAAGAGCAGGTAGGCATCCCCAATTTAAAGAATTTATCCAAATTAGAAGATTAGACAAAGGATAAAAGTTTCCGACATTTTGGAAAATAATATAACAGAAAGGGGAGTGAGGATATTCATAAAAAAATTACATTAGTGCAAAAATTTTGCAACTTAAAGTAGTTATAAAAAAAATGACAGTGGTTGTACAGGAGGTTACAAAAACTATAAGTGAGAAATTTCATTTTATCGTGTTTTCGAGCACCCTGGAAGAAGAAGTATACGAGTATGTTCTACAAAATAGTTAGGGTTAGGTCAGTTAAGTGTAAAAGCAATGCCATGATTTAAATTTGATGAAAGTCTATTGAAGACTTTTCAGATCAACTTTGAAGCCCTCTAAAGCCCAAACAAAGTATCTATGAATATAGGTAAATTGGGTAAAAAATCGTCATATTTTCGGCCATGAAATCTGCCGTTTTCCGTTGTTCAAGTCATTTTCGGATACCTGTATATTAATGTTATTTTTCCTTTCCCCAATGCTTTCCACAATATACGGTCATACTTTACGCATCAAACCATTTTCCACTGTCTTTACAAGATCATCGAACTTACCTATCTGCTTTATAAAGATTACATCTTTACCAGCGTAAATTGAGTCGATTGAGGTATAGAGATATAATCAGTCTATGTACCACAAAATTGGATTAAAAACAAAACTTTTATTAACAAACATTTTATTTTCTTACTGTTTTCATGTATATATTATAGATTTGTATAGATTATAGATTTCCTTTTATTAACATGTGCTCTAAAGTTTTAAAACAATTTAGTAATTTAGTCTAACTTTTTACGTACTTACGTACGTAAATTAAATATAAAATTAAATAAGAAAAAAACAAAAGAGGTGTGTATACAAAATAAAAATGCCTGCCTGCAGTCATCTCGATTGTTATTTTGTTTTATTGCGTGGAACTCGTTTCATACACAGATTGTTGAGATAACGGAGATAACTTAAGCGATCTGCATTAAACTGTTGTACATTCCTTGTGATTGATGTCTGCCCTTCAAGTAATTGCGATTCTTGCTTTTTGAATTATTCACATATGTTTATGAAAATACGTTAACGTAGTTGTACTTCCGCTAAACCGTATTTTAATATCCACTCCTACATATAAAAAATCGTACAGAAGTGCTTTACTTACCGTACATGTTTGTTTTACGGTAAAAGTACTCCAGAGTTTCGAAGATTAATAGAAATATTTTCGTATTATTTTACCATAATAATAAAGATGGGTCGACGAATGCGAAAAGCGGAGGATCGCAAATGGTTGAAGGCATTAGGGAAAGCCAATATCCAATAATCAAGATATCAATAACAAGCAGCTAACCAAATACACTGATGATGGTTTTGAAATTGAGCTGTAGTATCAAAACGTCGCCATATTTTTGTCGTATGTGCTAGTCCTACTAATCGCATACATTCGCATTTCTGTGATAAAACACGCCGTAAAAATTGTAGTGCGCGATACGTAATCTCTCTACACCTTTGTGTTAAGTTTGGGTCGATTGTAAGCGCATATTCATTAAAATGCAGACGCAGTACAACACTATCCGCCCCTTTGCTGTCGCGGACTCTGGTTTAGCTTACCTACTACCATCTCACATTAGAAAGTCTGCATATATAAAACATAATACTTTTATTATTACACAATTTTTTTTGACTTGCCATAAGAGAAATCCCGTGAAGTGTTTGAAAGCTTAGTCGACAACTTTTGAAGCCGAAGCTATCACACGCTCGCTTGCGTATATTATCTACCAGTCCCAGATCAAAAGTTGGAAATTCGGATTAATTTCAAAGCTATAAAATCATCAAAGATTAGATAATCTTTAAATAATTGCTTGAAATCGGATAGTCAATGTATTGATCCCTAATATCAGTACGAAGTTTTTTTGTATCACTGATATATTTAAATGCGTACAATGGGGGAGGCCTATTATGTCCAGCAGTGGACGATCATAGGCTGAGATGGATGGATGGATGTTTATATAATACTTATGCTACAATGTACGGTATTATATATACCTCTCATATTTGGCATTAAATTATTTGAAAAGTGGATTTACTAAACTACTCAAGCTTATAATGCTGTCATAACCTCATTTTATTCTAACAAAACTTTACTTAAAATTTACAAAAGGAAATGAAAAGAAACAAAATTTAACATACTCGTAGATACGCATGTTTTAATTACTTTTATTATTTAATCATTTACTAAGAAAAAACAAATATCTTTGAAGCAAAACCCCTCATAGTTCAATAAAATTTCTATACACCATAATTTGCTGTAGAAATTTAAAACTACAGTTTTAAAGCATAATCACAAATTAACAAACTGCTTATGCTGTGTCCTTTTTAGAGGTTTCTTGAGTTGTTCTTTTTTGATACCCAAACTGATGGTGATTGTACAGAGGATAATTTTCAGGAACGTTTAAATGTCTGGGATCATAGGGTTGATAATTATTGTAAGGTCCATATTTATTGTATTTTTTGCCATAATTGATGGGACTGTACTTGTTGTAAAATGCATTGCCACGTATTGCATCGTTAATTAAAGATGGTGGTGCGTTGTTCCGATTAGCTGGTATTTGAATTCCTGCTGGTCTAAATCCTGCATGTTTAAATATATAATTACATTTCTTATCAAGATAACCTTAAAGAACTATAATTTTCATCTACATCATATGTCACCAAATAAATGATACATTATCATATAGCACATGCATCATATACTTGGGTAACACTGAAAATGTTTAGAACTAGCCAGTTAGAATCATTGCTAATGAAAACTTTTTTGAATTTCAATTTTAGAACTCTTTGATACCTAATGTAGTATATTGCATTAATTTGTCATTTGTTTTTGTGAATTGGCGGCAAATCTAAAACTCTTGTTACACGTGAAAATGAACCTAACGCGAGAAAATTTTCGGTCAATGATTTATTATGACTTTTGTCGTGGGCTTACTCAACAACAGAGCTATGATAGGCTGCGATTAGCATTTTTTAATGAAGCCCCATCTCGTGCCACTATTTACAATTCGTTTAACGAGCTTAAACGTGGACGTAGCAATCTCAATGATGATCCGCGTGAGGGACGTCCTTTAACAGCGACTACTGAAGATAACTTCAGTGCTGTGCAACGCATGATAGAGGAAGATAAGAGAGTGACCTATCAGCAGATACGGGCAAGCCTAGGCATTGGTATGAGTCAAATTCAAAAAATATTACACGAGCATTTAGGCGTCAGGAAGCTTTGTACCAGATGGATTCCCCATACTTTAACCGACGACCAGAAATACCTTCGCATGGACTGGTGTCGCGAAATGTTAGATAAGTTCAACGGCGGTGACTCAAACGCTGTATTCGACTTCGTCTCAGGTGATGAAAGCTGGAAAGGAAGAAGTCAAGGAAAAAAGATGATTGTCTCATTCTTTGGTCGGAAAGGTCATTTCGCGACAGTTGTGCTAGAAGATGGAAGGACAGTCACTGCAGACTGGTATGTCAATCTCTGTTTGCCTGTTGTCTTGGAAAAAATTCGACAGCAGCGCCCTCGAAGCATGATCCTCCTTCATCACGACAATGCTTCAGCGCACTCCGCAAAACGGACTGTTGAATATTTGACTATGGCAGGTGTCGAGATAATGAGTCATCCGCCATACAGTCCTGACCTGGCGCCCTGTGACTTTTATTTATTCCAAAGAACTAAAGATAAAATTCGAGGTATTCGCTTTACGAGCCCTGAAGATGCGGTGAAAGCGTACGAAAATGCTATAGAAGAGACCCCTAAGGAAGAATGGGCCCACTGCTTTTCCAGTGGTTCCATCGAATGCGACGATGTGTACAGAGAAACGGAGATTACTTCGAAAAACAATAAAAGTATTGGCAACTTTCTACACTAAGCCGTTTTTCATTTTCTAAAAATTTTCAGTGTTACCTAGGTAGTTGAACATTGAGTAACGAGCATGCCCGAAATAGAATTGATTTCCACTTTGATCATGTTCGTTACGCTATGAATTTTGAATTGTGAATAATTTATTATTAATCTATTCACTATTGTGGGAAATCGTAATCCAAAAATAAAAATTAAATTTTAAAATTCCATTTTATATAGAAATGAAACCGGATGCTTTTGTATTCTGTTTAATTTTTAACTTATCTTGTTTGTTATGTTACGAATCTTGAACGACCAAACTATTCTTACTGAATACAAAAGAGCTAAATCACAAATGTTCACTGATGTAGCTTCAGTAATATCGTAGGAAGTATCAATATCAAAATCACGATGGCCATCACATTATCAACGAATTAGCTGCGGTCGGAACTTATCGACCACAAGAAAGGTAAACTAGCTTCAAAATTTCGCGGTTGTCAATAAGAAAAATTATAATACTCGCAAAAAACCTTACCATACTCATCGGCAACATAGTTCAATTGTATCGGTACCCCTTCAGGCGATGTATATGCGAAACCACCTTCTTTGACCTGTAATATTTTTATGTTAACTTACGAGACATTACTATTTTACTTAAATCCATGATTGCGTGTACGGTCTATTGAGATTAAAAAGAAAAAAGTTGATTTGACGCTCATTAAAATGCTCAAGACATGATCGCATATTTCGATAAATTCAATACCAAAATAAAGCTTAAACAAAAATCTTTCACGTCTTCTTTCTTTTTAAACATGACATCAGGAAATTTCTAGAACATAAACTTATTATTTTTAGATCGTATCAATAAAACTTAAAATACCTGTGTGCCTTGTGGATTTCCAGCGTTATCTATTATATGAGCATTTTTTACAAATCCACTTTCATGAACCTCCTTTCCATCTGCTGATGCGTAACTAAAATATTGAAATAAATGAACATCAAGAACATGACAATGCACAACAATTTAATTTTTTTATCTTCCTTGCTACTTTTCCTTAACCGTACCTTGCGTACAAAGAGATTGATAATGCATCCGTAACGGTTGCTTATGTTGATATGTCCAAATGGTAGCATAACATGTGTAAAATGTAGTGTCTCACTTCTATGTCTCCTATAAAAAGCTAGTGAATTTAAAATGAAATACCTGTAGGAATAACTTCCATCAATGCCACGGTTATCTGTATAAGACACAATGGGTACAGCTGCTCCTGATGTATTGTAGTATGAATTATATCCAGTTAGCCAAGAATTTCTATTAGATCCAGAATAAACGGATTTTGGGGAAACATTAATATTGCCAGGTGCTTGAGTTACCGAACTATAGGGTACGACTTGACCATTGGCCAGAGTATAAAAAATAGGTAGTAAAGTGAATAAAAATATCATCTGAAAAGATGTGAAAATAATGTAATTAACAAACTAACCTGTAGTAAGAAAAATTAGTTTTTACAATAATTAAATAAGTTCGTTGATAATTAATTTATGAAAAAACAAAATTGGCTTAACCTTAGTACTTTTTACATATGATATTCTCGAGAATCTATTTTTTTTTTTAAAGTTCCTAGGCAAATTTTATCGTAACTTAAAAACTTATCCACACATATCTCCTAAAATTTAAACGTTTTACTTCTGTATTTTTTAAACAGCCGGTAATAAGTATTAAGAACATAGACTACATTCCATATTTTTTATTCCTTCTAGTATGACGTGCATTCTTAAAATGTTTTCTTAAATCACAGTAAATTAATGGATATACAAAACAAATTTGAAATTGCACCTTTAAGCTTACGCCAAAACCGAGAACACGCACTCGTTGTAATTGTCTCTACTACTATATTAATGTGGGATTTGATTATTCAATTTATACGTAGCAGATTTATGTACAGTAATTTTTTTTTTTTTGTAAATCCATCGAAACGTTAAGGAAAATTTTATCTTTTTAGAAATCACGCGCCTTGAATGTTATTACGATAATGAGACATATTGGATGTAAGTACTTACTAGGTTAACGCTAAAATTACACTGTTTTTATAATGTACCATCATTGAGTCCTTTAAAAAAAAAACAACATCTATTATTTTGGGTCCTATCACTTCTTATCAAATCAATATTATACATGTTTCATTGTTTGGTAAAAAAAAAACATGAAAATAGTACTAGATTTACTGAAGTTTATGGAGGAGAAACATAAATTTACACAACTTTACTAAATATGTGAATTGATAGTATCAATTATTGACATATCATTGATAATAATTTATCTCTTGAATACCAGAAAATGTAATAAAGAAAGATGAGTCAAGTCCATTAAATTGCAAAGTACCTGTGAAATTACCAGATTAAAGTCATTGGTAGAACATATAATAATCATTGGAAAGAAATATTGCTCAGTTGCTATATCAAAAATAAAGTATACCAACAACTAAAAAGCCTAAACGTTTTATGTTATTGATGTTAAATATTCAATTTATAAACATCCAAAACTACCTAAAGAATACCAGACACATTGTAACCTTTATCTAGCTCAAATTAAGGATACTAGAGGAAATTAAAGAAGTAAAGAGAAAAACATTGGACCTTTAGGCAAATGTACAGTAGTCTCTTCTAGCGTTATTATATTTACAGAAATATTGCCATGTTCCTCGCAATGAGCTAAACTCTGCCTTCTTATAAATTACCAATTAGGATGCTAACGACGTTTTAATAAATAAAAAAATCTGTCGCGTACCTGCGTTTCTGTCTGACTATTGTTTTCACCTCTGTCTTTGTTTTCCTCTGCTATTCAGACAAAATCTTTATTTATGAGTGTGTATACACTAGAGATGTTGTTACAACATTGTCCGACCTTTTTGTGTGCAAACACTTTTAAAAATGACATCCTATTGGTTATTGTTTCTGTGTTATCATTTCAAGGCGTACGAGACGTTCAAACGACTACCGTTTTAAAGGCGGAATACTGCCAAAAGAGGCCACTGTACCTGACTAAACAAAGAAGTGCTACCAATATTATTTATTGGATTAGGTTAGCTAGTTGACAAGGTTTTAAGTTATATGAGATATTATGTTAATCAATGTGCTTTGTTATAAAGCGTCTTGATACTTTACACACAATTTCTAAATATAATATTACACTATACTATACTTGTTTGTTTTATTCTTCCATAAAAATATCCCTGTCTCATGTATCTGTGTCAAAATTCAATGCAATGAATAGTCTTGAGGACGCTGCTATTTTACGGTTATATTTTGTACAGTTTTGTGTTTCAATGATATTATACGAGTACCAAGATGACCATACAACATAATTTCCGGGTTAACATCAAGGTTAAGAAGTGTTTTAATTACTCATAGAATCAACAATATAGATATCAATCTAATTGTTAACAAAGTTATGTAATTACTTCAAATTGTTTAATTATACCCAACATTGTATTTTTTAATAGTTACATCTCATTAACAGTATTGTAAATGAAGATTTTTAAAATTAAACTGCATGAGCACTTAATTCCTACATATGTTATTTTAATAAGTGTATATTCAATTATTGTACAAAAACTATGTTTTACTATAAGCTATAACTAAATATAAGCCATATCTGAAGGATATTAATATAATAAATATCATATATAAAATATTCATTGTAAACAAAAAAAAATTAAAATATTTAGCTTACCTTGCCAAAAAAAATTTCCACGCGGTTTATAAAGTTTAAAAAGTATAAATATAATATAAATAACCAAAAAGTTTTTAAGGCCATGATGGCGCGTCTCCTTCCTTCACATTTCCACCATACAGACAAGATTTGTCCCTGAAATTGATCATTCTGCGAGTTTCCTGATCATCCAGAAACTTACCAATAAAGAACCCGGCTAAAGGGATAGCGAAATATACATAGCGTGAAGTTATACCGAAGATGGCCATTACTATTTTGTTTATAAGTACCTACATATGTTATGCACATAAAAACAAACCAAAAGTTCACAAATTATCACTATAACAGAACTGACAATTTGCATATATAAGTCCAGTGTGGGTAGTTACTTTTTAATCATATAAAAATTCATTCGTTCCTTTCAGTTATTACTTTAAATTCTCGAAATACAGGTTTACTTCGAATCTTTGTGATCTTAGTGAATGACCGAATGACTACTGAACGTTGAAACAACGCTGTCATCTGTCAATGTTTACGAACGCAAATTAAATTATCGTAAAATCAAAAGTGAAGAAAAAAGTTCTTGATGAAAAAGGATTGAATTCCAATCCTAAGTCGTGTTATTATTTGTATCGTTTCTAACGAAATTTGATACAAATAAACAACGAATAAATTGCCTTATGCGCGGTAACGAAATAGATTGAATCTATTGAATACTTATATTCATTTGTACTTATACAATAATGTATTAAGTAATTAAATTTTAATATTAAAATATAATAAGTAATTAAATTTTTCCAAAAATTTTGACCCTCTTGTTCGCTTAATTCTCAGCAACAATGCTGTGCTGGCTGCGCTATTGTTAAATTATACATCAACTACGATTAACGTAAAGGTCAGTATTTTCGTAAAAATGAAATTACTTAATGTTAACATAAAAGTTAAGTGTTGTTTATAATTATATACGAAGAGCATTAATCATCCACACGATATATCGGATATTACTGTCAATTTATTTAAAATTATAACGCGTCTCATCATTTATTACACGCCGTGCCTATAGCTATCCATTAAAATCCATTTCATCAGTAAATTCCAGATCGTATTTTTAAAACAATGGATACATATCTTTCACGTGTGTGTTATGCGTGCATTAATCATTTTCATAGAAATTCTTTACTCAAGAAACCGTCAATTTTGTGAACTTAAAAAACAACGAACGCTAGGCAGTAATCGATTCATTGAGTGTTTTAAAATCGTGTTTAAAAAATATTCAACTTGTTATTGGCTATCCATAATGACCTACTAAAAAATTAAAATTTATAGTCTAGCATCACAACTTTAGTGTCATTCTCTGGTACAGTCGAGTTCCTCGGCGGTATTCCACTTACAGAAAAATAGCTTTGTTCCTTGCGATAATGTAAACTCCGCTTCTTACAAATAACCAATTAGGGTGCTATCGTTGTTTTGACAAAATAAAGTAAAATCTGTGGCGTACCTGCACTGACTATTGTTATCTCCGCTGTCTTTGTTTTCCGCTCGTGAAATTTTACGATCTCTGCCATTTAGACGAAATCATTATTTGAGAATACTCTATTGTCACAATATTGATCAAACTTTTTCGTCCTAACACATTTAAAAGTGGCATACTATTAGTTATTATTTCTGCGTCACAAGGCGTACGAAACGTTCAAGTAATTGTCTCTTTTAAAGTGGAATACCGCCAAGGAACTCGAGTGTACCTGTTAATATTATTATTTTTTAATTCTCTATAAGTATTGACTAGTTAACATCTAAATAATTATTTTAAAAGTTTTATCTTCTTAAATTGTAAATAAAAACAAAAGTAATATTAAAACATTCTCCTAGATTTGCCTAGATAATAAGAATGGGTAGTTTTTGTATTATCAACTGAACACAATGTGTATGTCTCTCCTCGGGGTTTCAAGTCACAAATGTTTGTTTTCTCCATTCGCGATAGGCGAGTGGATGACAAATCCATTTGGGACTTATTAAAATCCGTTAAAATCGCTAATTAACACGTTGAGGGAAACCAGGTCTAAACATCTTGTATACGTCTCGCTTACAGTGCGGCTAAGAAAAGTATAGATAATAAATAAGTATAGACTATAAAGCCAAAAAAGAATTTAAGTTTCTTAAATGTTACAGGGTCTATACGACTTGTGCCGCCACAATGGAAGTTTTATTACCAGGTGTATAGGCCTTGTACCGAAGGAATGGAACGTATAGAAAAATCACTGTCGCAGCGAACGTGTTAAAAATTGTACCATTTCCACCCAATTCAAAAAAAGTAAGAGGTTTTGAATTCGATTATATGTTTTATTGTTTTTCTTTTGTTGGTAAGGGTCACTCGCAACTGGGTGACATTTAATTTTAAATTTTATTCAAAAATCAAGATACATCGAACATTGACATATTGGTAAAATTAAGACAAACCCTGTTTGGATTTAATGAAATGAGATAGCGTGGCTATAAATAACTTATAAATAAATGTTGCCTGCGGCTTCACACGCGTTCGTTTCTTATTTTCATAGGTGGTTTTTTTTAATTTGATTCCGCGTATGTAAATTTCAATAAAAGATTATATGTGTCAAAATTATGCTATTTTCGACATTACCTTGGATGGCAACTGATATTTAAATGACGCTTTTTTTCTATCTTTTATCTCTAACAAAAGGGAAAAATTATACAAATTTGTAGTCGCTTTTATTTTTGTTAAAAAAAACGTTAAGAGGTTATTGTATTTTCAAAATGAAGTTACGTAAGCTAAACCTTGACTCTTCCCACGTGATAAGGAATTATGAAGAATAACTTGAAAGATGTAGGTACAAAATAAACATTACATTTTGCACACACATCTTGTAATATTTCAAGATTTTACAATTGGATAAGAAAATGTTATCTTCAGACGTAATTTCCTTTGTCGTAAATACAAATTTTTAACTTAACTATATAAATAAGTAATAAAGTAGTTTCCAGCATCGCTTCACTTCATACAATATTTCTTTGTAAAATATCGTTAATTTTAGCCAGACATACAATAAAATCCAACGCGATGAAGAAAAATTATACATCTGTATCAGACCAGAAAAGGGCATAAAACAGTTTGATGACGTGAATAGAATCGACTGACGGACCGATTGACGCAGTGGTAAGATACTTGCCTCTCACGCCGCAGGTCGTGGGTTCGATTCCCACCCAGGACAAACATTTGTGT